>CM076572.1:1286052113-1286341838 GCA_034641835.2 Pinus albicaulis
CCTCTGCCTCCACTGCTCGACTGTTTCTCTACCTCTATGTTCTCTTCCTCTGCCTCTGCTGCTCGACCTCTGCCTCCACTGCTCGACCGTTTCATCTCTTCCTCTGTATTTTCTGTCTCTGCCTCTCTTTTTACTGCCCTGTCTCTGTTCTTCTTATGCTCCCTGTAAATGTTACCTGGTGTCTTCTCCTTTGCTTCTGCTACTATCCTTTGCCTGTCTTTGCCTCTACTACCTCCTTTGCCATCAATGACAACATTTCCAATAGTCTCCCCCTTTGGCATTGATGGCAATACACTTTCTTTGTTTGCCTTTTAGGACCCTTTCTCCTGTTGCTTGCTCTTCCTCCCCCTTTGACATCAATGGCAAGGGGTTGCTCATTTTTCAGTGTGCTTTCAACTCTCGCCTATGACCTGTCTCATGCTTTTGTTGCTAGCTGATCTCCCCCTGGAATGATATTTTCATTTCTGTTCTCCCCTTGGACTGAAGCTTCCTTTTTCTTTCAGAGAGTAGTATCTAAAGACACTACCCCTAGTTTATTTCTCAGATATTCGAATGGCTCTCTAGCAAGAGGTTTTGTGAATATATCTGCTGTTTGTTCTTTTGTGGGCACATATTCCAACCTTACTACCTTCTGTACTACTTGTTCTCTTAGAAAATGGTACTTGATTGGGATGTGTTTAGTTTTTGAATGAAGTACAGGGTTTTTTGAAATACTTATAGCACTTGTATTATTTTTTTAGAGATGGGTTCATCAATGCATACCTTCATATCTTGGAGGGTTTGCTTCATTCACATGACTTGAGTACAGCATGCTGCTGCTGCTATGTATTCTGCTTCTGCTGTAGATAGAGAAATAGATGTTTGTTTCTTGCTTAGCCATGCCACCAAACTTTCTCCTAGATAGAATGCACCTCCACTTGTGCTTTTCCTGTCATCCACACAGCTGGCCCAATCTGCATCTATGTATGCTGTCAAAGTGAAGCTTTTGCCTTTTGGATACCAAAGTCCATACTGTGCAGTTCCTTGTAGATATCTGAATATTCTTTTGACTGCTAGGAGGTGATTTTGTTTAGGTGCTGCTTGATATCTAGCCACAAGTCCTACTGCTAGCATGATGTCTGCTCTTGATGCTGTCAGGTATAGCAGACTTCCTATCATGGATCTGTAGAGTCTTTGATCTATATTAGTAGATCCATCATCAACACATAGCTTGCATCTCGTGATCATGGGAGTTGACACAGGTTTGCAGTCTTCCATTTTGAACTTTTTCAACATTTCTTTGAAGTATTTTTCCTGTGAGATGAATGTACCTGTGTTCTTTTGCTGAATTTGTAGTCCTAAATAGAAACTGAGCTCTCCAATCATAGACATCTCAAACTCTGATTTCATCTCCTCAGCAAACCCTTTTGCTAGTTCATCTCTGTTGCTTCCAAACATAATATCATCAACATATACTACAACAATCAGGAGTTCATTTTCATGGGCTTTTATGTATAGATTGTTGTCTACTCCACCTCTCTTAAAGCCTTGTTTTTGCAAATACTTATCCAGTCTTGAGTACCAAGCACGAGGAGCCTGTTTCAGTCCATATAGAGCCTTCTTCAGTCTGCACACATAGTCTTCTTTGTCTGTTAAAGAGAAACCTTCTAGTTGTTCCATGTAGACTTCTTCTTCTAGATCTCCATTCAGAAATGCAGATTTTACATCCATTTGATATACCTTGAAGTCTTGGTAGCATGCAAAGGCCAGAAACATTCTGATAGCTTCCATTCTGGCTACAGGGGCAAATGTTTCATCGTAATCAAGTCCTTCAATTTGTGAATATCCTTTGCAGACAAGTCTGGCTTTATTCCTGATTACCTGTCCTTGCTCATTCATTTTATTTTTGAATACCCATTTTGAGCCTATGACATTTTTCTCAGTGGGTCTAGGAACTAGTTCCCAGGTATTGTTCTTCTCAATTTGGTCCAATTCTTCATTCATAGCATTCACCCAAGACTTGTCCTTGCTGGCTTCTTCAAATTTCTTTGGCTCTATTTGTGACAGCATGGCTATGTATACCTCTTCTGTCTGTTCAGTTACCTGCCTTCTTATCTGGACCCCTACTCTCTTGTCTCTAATGATTTGATCTTCAGGATGGTTCTTCTGAGTATATCTTGAGGGGGCTTTCGAGCTCAGTTCAACATCTTCTATTGTCTTGCTGGTTTCATCATCATCTTGGTTTTCTCCTTCATGGCTGTCTGTACCTCTTGTATTGTTTGGAAGTTCTTCATCAAATCTCACGTCAATGCTTTCTACAATTTTTTGAAGAGTATTGTTGTAGCACCTGTACCCTTTACTTTTTGATGCATATCCTAGAAATATCCCTTCATCCGCTCTTGCATCAAATTTCCCAAGATTTTCATCATTATTCTTTATGTAACACTTGCTTCCAAAGATTCTAAAGTGCTTGATTGAAGTTGGTTTACCATGCCATAGTTCATAGAGAGTCTTGTCACTGCTTGGCCTTAAATGAGCTTTGTTAAGGATATGCACGGCTGTGTGTACTGCTTCTGCCCAGAAGGTTTGAGGAATATTACTCTCTTGCATCATAGCTCTGGCTATTTGTTGTACAGACCTGTTTTGTCTCTCTGCTACTACATTTTGCTGAGGTGTCCCTGTAATAGTAAATTGTTGCTTTATCCCATGTTCATTGCATAGGTCTGCAAAGTCATAATCTGTGAATTCACCTCCTCTGTCTGATCTGATGCATTTTAGCTTGCATCCTGTCTGATTTTCTGCTAAAGCTTTGAATATTTTGAATTTTTCCAGAGCTTCCGATTTATTCTTGAGAAATGCAACCCATGTCATCCTGGAGAAGTCATCTATTATCAGCATGAAGTAGGATTCTCCACTTGGAGTTTTAGTTCTTGCAGGTCCACACAGGTCCATGTGCACAAGTTGGAGTGGTCTTCTTGTTGATAACTCATCTTTGGCCTTAAATGATGTGCGGGTCTGTTTGCCCAATTGACAAGATTTGCATATGGTATTAGAAGGCCTTTTTATTTTTGGCATGTCTCTGACAACTTTCTTCTTGCTCAGTCTGATGATATGATTAAAGCTGAGATGTCCCAACCTCTTATGCCATAACCATGACTCCTCAAGTTTGCTAAGATGGCATGCTTCATTTTCTTCTTTCACTATGTAAACATTACTCTCTGTTCGAACACCTTTGAGCAGAGTCTTACCTGTGGTGCTTGATTTGACTTCATAGTCTTGTGCTCTAAAAATAACTTCACGGCCTTTATCACACATTTGACTGACACTCAGCAAGTTTGCTTTCAGCCCATCTACAAATAGTACATCTTGGGCCTTTCCTCTGCCATTATCTAGGTTGACTTAGCCTTTTCCTTTGATTTTCCCTGTTTTATCATTGCCAAAAGTAACATTGCCAAAATTCTTTTCATCAAAAGTTATAAACTTGCTTCTGTCTCCAGTCATATGTTTTGAGCAGTCACTGTCCAAATACCACTGGCTTTTCAGGTCTTGAGCATTTAGAGCCCGGTCACATTTATTCACCTTTTTTATCCACTGGAAGCATCCTTTTGTTTGGTATCTTTTGTAAGATAATGAACTACATCTTCTGAGAGGACATTTGGAAGGCATATGTCCAATTTTATTGCATACACAACATTTGATTATGATTTTCGCAGAATTGTGAGTATGAGTAAAATTTCCTTGATTCATAAACCTCCTTGAGGTGTTGAGCATCAATCTTTGTCCATATTTTCTGCACTCAATGATTTTATGGCCAAATTCCTTACAATAAAAACAGTAACCATAGAAACAATTTGCATACCTGATGTGAGGTTGTCTTCTCCATTTGTTTTCTTGAGGCAGTCTCTTCACTGTTTGCATCTTTTGCTGGTTTGAATTATTCCTCCTTGTATGATAGTATGCAGCAATGTGTCCCGGCTTGTGGCAAACATAACAGGTAGCATTTTTCATAGGAGGGAAGAATCTCCTTTGATGGCTTCCAAATTTGACATACTCAGGGGTATATGATCCTTTTTTTGTTGTCTTAGTATTTATTGCATTCTTTGTTACTAGAGGTTTCTTCTGATCTCTGTCTTCCTCATTACATGTTTCTTCTTTTGTAGGAATTGTTTGAGCTGCTTCATTAGCCTTTTCTGCTTTTACAAAAATAATATTTTTGTTTTCCTTTTCTTTGCTTTTACTTGATTCTCCTTCATAGCCGAGTCCAGTTTTTATAAGAGGAGATCTTTGAGCATCCAGAATTTCGTTCAACTTACCAGAGCTTGTTGTTTGAGAGGAATTTGTAGACACTTTCCTCTGAGCATTTTCTAATTTCTTCCTCAGACATACTACTTCTTTTTCCAGCTTCTCTTGTTCCCGAGTTTTATCCTTGATTCGCTGAAGTAACATGTCTTCTATCTTCTTGGCTTCTTCAAGCTCTACCTTCAGCTGCATGAGGACTTCTGAATTTTTCTCTTCTCTTACATACTTGAGGAGAATGTCCTTTTGTTTTCTGCACTTCAGTTTGAGTCTGTCAATCTCCTCCAAGGCACTTCTTAGCTCCCCCTCAAGGTCAACTTCGTCGCCTTCTTCATCTTCTAGCAGGAGTCCTTCAAGTTTTTCTATGGCCATGAGTAAAAATTCAGAGGTTCCTTCTTCACTTGAAGGTTCATCTGAGTCTTCAGATGCACTGCTGTCTTGTTGAGCATAGAAGGATTTTCTGCTGAACTTCTTTCCTTTCTGCCAGTTCTTTGATGTATTTTTCTCTGATTCTTGAGCCCGATTCCTTACTTTCTTGTGAGGACACTTAGCAGCATAGTGTCCAACTCTTCCACAGTTAAAGCATTTGAAAGGAAGTTTACCTTTGTATTTACCTGAGCCTCTATCCAGTTTCTTGACAAATTTAGCCTCTTCTTCATCCGAGCAAGAGCATATGTCTTCCTTTTCTTCTTTCTTCTTTTCTGTTTTAAAGGCTGCCTCCCTCGTACTTGGCTTCTTCTATGGGAGCCTCATCTCATATGCTGTTAGATTTCCAAGTAGCTGGTTCATGGTCAAGGTTTCCCAATCAGCTGTTTCTTCTATTGTAGACACCTTGGGGTTAAAACTGGGTGGAAGAGATCTTAGAATCTTTTGTACAATTACAACTTCTTTTATGGTTTCTCCTAGAGCCTTCATGTTATTTACTATTTCTGCAACCCTTAAAAATAAGCTGGCAATGTCTTCATCATCATTCATTTTTAAGTTCTCAAACTGGGCTCTATAGACTTGAAGTTTGGCAGTCTTTACCTTCTTGTCTCCCTCATGGATGTTCTCTAGGGTATCCCACATCTCTTTGGCAGTGTCTTTGTGCATTACTTTGATAAGCTCCGCCTCACACAATCCATTTAAGATGGCATTCATGGCTTTTGTGTTAGCTACAAAATCTTGTTTGGTTTCTTTCTCTGAGTCAGTTGCCTTTAGGGCATATCCTAATTCCACAACAGCCCAAACTTCTATTCCTAGAGACATTATGTATGTCCTCATTCTGATTTTCCAGAAGGCATAATTTGCACCAGTGAAAAAAGGGGCTTTATTGGTTGAGCATCCTTCTTTACTAGCCATCTTGGGAACCTAGGATCTCCTTTCAGTTGTTAAACTGATACAAAAGGAACCTGCTCTGATACCAATTGTTGAATCCTTAGTTAAACTAAGAGGTGGGGGGGGGGGGGGTGAATCAGTTTAACACATACATAAGCTTTTTAATTTTTTCATCAATTTATTTACAACTTAACTTTATAACCAACCTTAATATGTGAATAGTCTTAATATGTTGCAGCAAGTATTAAATTAATGTGACATCAAACTGATTATGAGAGCAACAAACATTAAGCAGATTCGGTAAATCATATCAGCACATAAGCAACACACATAGAGACAACAAATATAAGTGGAAACCCATAAAGGGAGAAAACCACATCTTATTATTGTTGTGATGCAAAGGCAAGCTCCAACTCCCTCTCACCACTGATTTTCTGTAGGCACCAACCTACAGGAGGCTCCTACCTCAATTCTGTAAGCTACAACTTGCAAGGAAGCTCCAACTCCCATCAATTTTCTGCAGGCACCAACCTACAGGAGGCTCCTACCTCAGTCAGCTACAACTGACATCTATCAAGCTACAACTTGACAGGGAAGCTCCAACTTCCTTACTCTTTCAAAAGAAATGGTTGCTGATTTACCTCAGATATTAGCTCTGTTCTGTAGCATCTCTTTCTGCTCCTCTCTTCCTTATCTTCTCTGCCTCAATTTTCCATACTTTGCATTCTCTATACTCACTCTCTCTAACATCTTTATGCATATCTAGATGATATTACTCATAGAGAATTCCTAATGACTGTTTGTCTTCCTCTTTGGAATTCGAAACGAATAGCCGTATCTCTTAGTCTTCTGCCTTCTCATTTCTTTTCAGTTCACTCAGAAAAATATAACTGTATGTACTAATTTTAACACTTCAGTGGGATATATGCCGTATCTCTTAGTCTTCTGCCTTCTCATTTCTTTTCAGTTCACTCAGAAAAATATAACTGTATGTACTAATTTTAACACTTCAGTGGGATATATGTTCTCCTCCGGAGACTTGCCAATGCATCACAAACAATATAAAATCAATAACAACATTTACAGTCAAATACAATGAGAATTCTAGCTCAACTCATTCAGCCTTTTGGCTCGCTGCGCATTTGTCTTTTTTTTGACTGTGTCTGTCTTTTCTGTGACTGTGTTTGGCCCTTTCGGCTTTGATTGATTTCCTGCTTACTGTCGCAGTGTAACTGCCATACATATGTAATTGTGCTTTTCATATATCACAATTTAACTCTCGGCATGATAAAAATTGTTTTTAACATATAAACTGCCGCGTTCAATATAACAATAAAGAATCACTTTAATACATAAAAATGCCCTTTCGGGCCCACTTGCCGAGCTTGTATTATCCTCCGATGCGATGCGATCCCTATTTCTGATTGCGATTAGTCACTGTTCACTTTGATATGCCGATGTAATGAATCGCTTTTCAAATACTTCCAATTGCGATTAATCGCAATCGCAACTTGCATTTGCATGTTCCAATGCCCTGCGTCTCCTCCGATGCGATGAAACATTGTTTACCGGAACTCAACCATATATGAATCATAGTTTATAAGCCCATCGGGTTTGGAACTTCATCGCAATCGCAATCTTTTGTTAACATGTTCCGCTGCGAACTTTCTCCAATGCGATTGGGTGAGGGTCCCACAATATACGACTTTGTTTGTTTTAAAAACCAAGCGAAAAAACCTTTGGTTCTTTTGATCTCGCGCCAAAAGATATAATACATATGCTTTGTATTGTACCTTTGGTCCCTTGTCCATAAAGCACTCCATATATATATATATATATATATATATATATATATGTGCTTTGAACCTTTTTGTATAAGGCGCAATATACATAGGGCGCTGCATATATATATATATATATAGACTTTCTGCTTCAGCTTTAGTGTATCCTCCAGCTTGGGTTATGATTCTCGGAATAATATGTAGGGGGGTCCCACCCTACACACCCAATATCTTCTGTCAACATTATATTAAGTCTTGGACTTAGACATAAGCCCAACTTTAATATCTATGTATATATATAACTTCTCGGGCTCCTTAGTTCGTTTAATGTTTCCGCTCCCAGCATAGACTTAGCCATGTACTTCATTAGAAAACCTTAGTCTTAATGCTATAAATGGTTTCGGTTCTTTTAATTACATACACCGAGCTTATAGTATTCACTCAAAGTTTATATATATTAATGCAGCACATATATCATCTTATGAATCACGGGTCCCACGCTCTACTAATCACCCTCGTCAGTTCTCCATATAACAATAAAGTCCGAGCTTATATAGGACATTCACAATACCTTTGCATACATTGATTCGGCGTTCACTAGTCAACCTTGTACATTCAATCTTACAACTCGACCCTGGTTCAATCCAAACTCAACGCTTGGCATGTACATATATTAACCCATATATCACACAATTCATATTGCGCAAACTTCGCATATTCAACCATTATATGTGCCTTACAATATATCAATATATATATATTACGGCCTTCTTCAATCGTGGAAGTGTTATAACAAAACTCGACCACATCGGACATACCTCGGTTAAAATCGCAACCGTAGTTTGAACAGTCCTGATCAATATAAACTAGAATTGGGCCCCGCACTAACAACCCTTCCACATCCAACGACGGACAGGACGTCGCACTGCTTCAGATGATCCGACGTCCTCAATCAAATCTCGCGTGACTTAGATGCATGGGCTTTTAACTCGCGATGAGAGTGGTATCTCCAAACCGCTTAAGGCCACGTGTCAGCCTATGGCATTGATTGCGTTCGAATTGAAAATACAGCTTACCGTACAAAGGCTGTGCAATATGGGTGGGGTTGGTTTCGCAAACCCGCTGTCACTGTTCACAGTACTCGTGGTTCCTCTCCTTTTCCCTCAGGGTTCCGTCGCGCTTATATATATATGAACTCTGCCTTTCATGTGCAATTCCTCAACACAGTTTCTTGAGCCATACTGCAATTACCAACGACTCATTTCGATTCATAGTTCCCTAGCACAGGATTTATTTCTTATTTCTTCAACGCTTCAATATATGAAGCCTATTTCATTATTACGTTAATTCAACGTTGATCATTTCACTGTTTGATAACGGCTCTGCCTCTGCCTCCACTGCTCGACTGTTTCTCTACCTCTATGTTCTCTGCCTCTGCCTCTGCTGCTTGACCTCTGCCTCCACTGCTCGACTGTTTCATCTCTTCCTTTGTATTTTCTGTCTCTGCCTCTCTTTTTACTGCCCTGTCTCTGTTCTTCTTATGCTCCCTGTAAATGTTACCTGCTATCTTCTCCTTTGCTTCTACTGCTGTCTTTTGCCTGTCTCTGCCTCTGCTGCCTCCTTTGCCATCAATGACAACATTTCCAACATTTTCCAGTGTTAAAAGTGGCTTTAGCTAGTTAATAAAATTCACTTTATTAAATAAGGAAGGAAATATGATTTTATTATTTAATTGAAGGGAAAAAGTAAAAAGGGCCGCAAAAAAGTCAAGTGAGTTATAAAAAAAGGAAATGAGAGGGCCTCTCCTCATTCTAGCATTTTGCTCACTTCAGAAATTTTTTTTTTGAGAGCTCTTGAGAAAGAATCTAGGGTTTTTGAAAACCCTCATTTTGGTTTCTAGTTTCGGTGTTGAAACTATACACCCTAGCTAGTATTGGAACGAAATTGCTCAGGTTTCAACATTGGGCTTTGTTGATGAGGAAGAAGAAGATGATGACAAAGATGGAGTAAGATTTAAAGGTGTTATCAGATAATTTTATCTCTGACTTCTTGATTTTCTATATATTCTCTTCACATGCCAGATCTGGAGTTTTATTGGGGGCAGCCATTATACTTTTCAAGGAGGCCAAGTTCTCTTATTTTGGGCCTGAGTTAGATTGTTGTGTGTAAAGGTAATTTCTGGGTCATGTACATCAGATTTGGAACTTGAATTCGTGTTGTTGCTATACCTGAAGGGAGCCATTTACTGCTGGGATATTTCGGAGTTGTTTGCCAAGAGAAAGCACTGTTCTTTGGGCCAAGTTCTTTACTTTTTTAGTGTTGAAGGGACTGTTGTTTGTGGGGTTGAGTTTATAGAGGGAAGAAACCCCTCTTTTGAAGCTGAAATTTAACTGCTGTTCGTTGCCCAAATTTTGGGCTATATATAGCAGATCCAAGGAGCTAGATACCATTGTCTTCAAGGGACAAATTATTACTTATTGGGGGCTGAGTTCTGTACCTTAAGAAGCTGAGTTATTTGTGGGATTTCTCGTGTTTAGTTTGGAAGGCAGAGAGCTAATAATCTACAGCCTAAGTGTTTGCTAAACATTTGCTGTCTTATACTCTCATTCTCTCTATCATATTGCAAGCATCTATCAGTGAATACTTCTGTTCGTGAAGGGGCTCAAATCTTATAAAAAGGGGACAACATATACTCATTGTTGAGGACGAGTTGAAGGCTGGAAAGGGTCATTGTTCACCATACTATCCTATCTCTATTTGCTGGGCTTTTAAACTCATACTCCAGGTGCTATCTTACAGCCAATCTAAATGTACAATTTGCTGATAATTATGATGATATTTTTGTAGCCTTCATCGCTGATATGTACCTTTATAAGCATAGTATAAAATACATATTGTTGTGTGGAATAATTTTTCATGGTGTATTCTTAGTACTGAGTTCATTTCTTTTGAGATGAATGATAAATAGTGCACCTACAGCCATGGACATACTAACTGGTTGACGAAAGAGCACAAAGACTATCTCAAGTAAAATTTAGAAATTTAGTGGGAAATTTGAGGTACTTCCAAGGGGTATCTTACAAAATATTCAAGGGAGATTGCATTGCATCTCTCTTGGATGGGTTGAAAATGATCAATCACTTTAATGATGACTATTTGCTGTCAGTTTGTTTGGATTAGGATTTGGTTTAGGCTGTTAGGGGTTGTTTGGATACTTCTTTTAGTGCCTCTAGGGCCATAGTCAATGAAAGAAAAATTGATTATCCACTAGTTGGGTGGGGTGATCCTTAAGCGTGGGGCACTGGATCAAGCCTAGTGAGGTTGTTCGTTATCTTGGAATCCTATTGTTATATTTTGGTTGTTGACATGTGGAATTGGTGGCTTGAAAGATTGCAGTCCAAGATTTTGGTGTTGCACTTTAAGGATCTCCCTTTGGCAAGGAGGCTTACAGTGCTTTCACGTATTCTTCAAGCTTCTCATATTTATTCCATCTCTTGCTGGGTCCCTAGCAAGAATTATTGCAAGATATTCGAGCTAATACTCAAATCTTTTCTCTAGTCTATGTATGGTGGCAAGCAGGGGCTTCCTATGTTCCTTTCATATGATTGCACTATGCCTAAGGGGAAGGGTGGGCTTGGTCTTATTGATGTGATGATTGGGGGGTTGTATATTGGCTACTAAATGGATTGTTGGGTGCCTAGAGGGATCTACCCCATGGAAAATTTCTTGCAGCATTGGTATCAGTTATCTTAGCATCTCCTTGTTGATGATTATAGCTTGGGCAGGTGCTTCTGCATACGCTAGGTGTCAAGCATGCAGGAACTATCCAAAACCTCTCTAGGTACTTGCTTAACTGATTAAGTGACTTTTATGATTCTTTCCTAAGTTTAATTTAGGAAAAACACATTAATTAATTAATTAATGTTGGCTATTGGGCTAAGGTTTTCAAAGAAAAGTGAATTATTCACTTTAGTGAATTAGATATAATCTCTACCGTTGATCTCAAGTGATTTAATCCTACTAGCCATGTATCACTTAGGAGATTAGGGTTAGGGATCTAGCTCAATGAGAGATTATAAAAGAAATCCTAAGGAGAAGAGGAAGACACATTGAGCATTGAGAGAGCGATTTTCTCAAGTGGAGAGTGAGAGACTCAAGGCTAAGGAGAAGGAAACATTTCTGCAGGAAATTTTAGAGAAAAACTTAGGGAAGGATGAATTATTGAGCATCGATTTGCAGAGCCCGAAATTCACCTCGAGTGTTTGTGCACAGGGGTTGTACCATAGTTTTAAAAATCGGCCGGACTGGCTCGGAATCAACCGAGTCAATCGAGCCAGACCCCCGGCCAGACCGACTCGGTGGAAAAACCGGTTCGGAGACCGGTTTGTGACCGAGCCGGCTGAGTCATACATCATGCCGACCAAGCCGACCGAGCCATACACCGAGCCGACTGAGCCATTGTCCTAAATTGCAGATATTTGCAATCCACATTTTGAGTCAAACTTGCAGTGCTTCTGAGTGTGAGCGCAATTGGTCTTTCTTTGAGAGGATTCACACAAAGAAGAGAAACCGTTTGGAACCAATGCAGATCCACTAGTAGCAGGCCCAGTCCCAACTCCAAGTCCTCTAGTTGCAGCTGCAAGCACTTCCTCTAGTCAGCCACAACGGAGGCGCATAACTCGTCTATCTCAGGTTCAACGTGCTATAGTTCTCGTTGAGTATGTTGATTCAGAGGAGGAGGAGAGAGCGGTTTCCCCCTCTGGTTCAGATCTTGAGGCAGAGGATTTTGTCTCGTCAGATGTCTAGCAGTAGTGACTATTCATGTTTTGTTGTAGAGGCCATTTAGAGTCTCCTTGGTTGTGTTTTTTGTTTTGATCTCTATATCATCATCATGTATTAGACAATGCACTGGGTGCAATTTTGATATAATGGATATATTCATGCTTTGTGTTTGGAAACATGAATGAAAATCTTTAAAATTATGTTTTTTTATAAAAAAATTAATATTTATTGTATTTTTTACAAAGACCGAGTCATTGAAACTGAACCGGCTGAGTCGATACCGAGTCAGAATCGGAGTCGGAGCCAACCCTCAGTCGTTTCGAAACCCGAGTCCAATTTTTAAAACACTGGACTGTACAAGTCTCAGCCTAGTTGAGTTCAAGTGAGTTGATCAACACACAGTCTTTGTGAGGAGGGAGGAAGGCTGAATCGGAGATTGGGGTTTCAGTGGGCCAAATTTTCCAAAGACTAAGTTTTTCTAGGGTGGAAAGATTTCCAGGTTCTATTTGTTGTATACATTTTGCATTTTTTTGCGGGCCATTTTCCTTATAAAGGAGTCCTCATTTCTTGAGTAGTAGAAGTGAACAGTAAATTGGAGGGTTTGAAATTTCTACTATGTGATTGACTTTCTACTTTTTCTTTTGCTGCATTTTTATTGTTAAAATACCAGTGTATTTTAATTCAGTGATTCAGAAAATTAATTTACTGGGTTAAATAATTTCTGGGTATAGAATATTGTTGGGAATATAAATCAGATTTGGTATTAAGGACATTAACACTTCTGACTTGAGGTACCTTTGGGCGATATCATCTGATGACCATAGCTTTTTAAGGTGTCGGTCTTGTCATCTGTTGGAATATTTGGGAGGCTTGGAGGACCTGAAGTGCCTAAACATCAAGATGGTCATATATGAAAGGCTGAATGAACAAACACAGTAAAGTTATATTTTCCAAAGATGTCTTATGTGGCATAAAGCCAACTACCTGGTTGAGAAATCTAGTTAGATTGTTTCATCCTTATGTGTATAAGATTTTTTGCTATAGCAAAATCAACATTGCAATCCCAATTCAAATTCGTATGCCCTATAGAAGACTATGGAGTAGAAAAAAAACCATAAATACATGAAATATTGGATTTGCGTATCTTAGAGTGCAGATGGAAAAGTTGCCCAATGATAGCTGTGTTGAATGGTGTTGTTAATGATGTCAACCGTGGGGTTTGACCTTTACTAAACACCTGTCATTGATGTCAAAATATTAAGGAACGCTGTTATATTTGTCTGAATTACATCAAGTTGGAAGCTCCACCGTTTGATGGTTGAAAACTGTAGCTCTAGGGTTTGGGTCTCCTGGACTAAGGATATACCCTGTACTTGTTGAGGGTTTTTGCAAAAGAAAATCATGGAATTTGTCATGGAGCCTCACCAATGGATTCTCATCGCTGAGATGATTCTGGTGGTATGTGGCACGCCTCGAGAGACCTCCCAGTTTGAGAGATATTCATATGACATATTTAAAGTTGAAGAATCCAGTTGGTGGGAAAAAAATCCAGAGTGGTAGTTACATGGGATCATATAATTGGTTAGTTTGCTATTAACATCAATTATTAGGGTTTTATCAAGACTTATGGAGCAATCACTTTGTGGAGGGCATCAAAACTGTTTTGCACCTACAAAGAGGTATCTTTCATCAATTGAAAACCCTAATCCATTCACCAAAAGCCTAGTGGCCTTCTTGCTTGGGGCTACAAGGAAAATAAATTTAAAACATCAAATTGAAAAATCCTCCTCAAAATATGGATTCGGTGGTCTCCTAAAAGACCCCTCCAAGAGCTATAAAAAGGACATTGATCTCCCTCCAAAATGACGTACTTGAATGCACAAAAATGTGAACAATCTTGTTGTTATGTTCTGAAACTTTGAATTCTGTAACAGACAGCGAAAAATTCAGAAGGAAGGGTTTGGTTTTTGGGTTTCGATTTGGATCTTTTCTCTTGCAGGTCTGAGCTATCTCAAAGCTCTATCATTTGAGGACCTTGATTCACGAACAAAAGGATCTATGGATTCTTTTTAGGGCATCCACTATAGGAGATCAACGCAATTTATGGTGACTTAAGTCACCTGATACGGGGATACGGGGATTCGAGAATCGGATTCGGGATACGGTGACCCCCGGAACAAGACACTTCCAAGATACGATATGTTATATATTATTTTATTATTTAAAAATATATATATATATATATCTTAAAAAAATATATATATTAATATATTAAAAATTAGATATTTTTTACACAAATTCATACAAATTCATTGATTCAAACATAGATTTAAGATCTTAGATACTCATACATGATACATCAAAATTTGATACATTGATACATCATACAATTGTCAAATTTACTCAGAAAGACAAGATAGTAAGATACTGTAGTTTTCTCATTAAGTCATCAGAATCAAAATGTGTTACATAGTACACTGCCAATGGCAAATAGAAATAGAAAATACAAAAAAACTACAGTCTCCAAGACTACAAGCCTGAAGCCTCAATGAGTCAAAGTCAATGAGTCATCAATCCTCATCATCATAATCAACATCACTGCCCTCATCCCAATCATCATGCTCACCACTGCTCTCCTCTGGCTCTGATGCATCCTCCTCTGTCATCTCTGCATCTGCTGGTGTGGAGGATGACGCCTCTACTCTATCATCATCAAATGTGACAGGCTCTAGCACTGGCGCATTGAGATCCAAGTTGGCCAATTCCAACTCAACACTATTGTCCAGACAATGGGTATTTGGGGTCATGAGTTTGTTTTCCCTGCACATTTGAAGCTGCTGTTGCAGCCCCACTTCCAATAGATGGTATACTTGTAGACCCTGATGAAACAGGGGGCATCTCCAATGGGGACATTCTTCCCCTTTCTTTGCCCCTGTCTTGCTGCCTTTGATTGAGCCATGAATACTATTAAAAATAAACAAAAATAACCAAATATATAAAACATATGCACATGCAAACACTAACATCAAACTAAATGCAAAATATAGAGGGACAGTGCACTTACAAGTTACTGGATGCTCGAATCTCTTCGAAAGAACTCCCTTTCTCCTTGCTAACCCTTTCTTCTTGCAAACCCTTGCTCCTTGCTCACTTCACAAACACAAATTGGTGAGAAAGAACGAGTCAAAATCTGTTTTTTATAACCAAAACTCGCACTTTTTGAAACAGCGAATCCGACTGTACGGGATTCGTCCGTATCCGTACAGGGTACGGTCGGGATTCGCCGTACCCTGTACGGATACGGCCGAATCCCAAGAAACCGGTATGAATCTTGGAGAATCGTATCCGATTCACCGGATTCGGGATTCGGAGGCCCTGGGAGACGAATCCGCTTTCTTAGATGGTGACCCTTCTCTCTGGACCAATGAAGAGCATTTATTCCAAGAACAAGACAACGAGAGGCCTGTTCACTGAGGAACTTCTTGAAGAGTTTAATGAAGAAAAGAAGCCCTAGTTCTGAGGTCAAGAAGATTTGCGATAGTCCATTATGCCAGCATGTAATATGGGCTTGATACATTGAAGATCTTGATATAGGTTTGTGGATTAAAGAGGTCAGCGAAGGTGAATTACTATACATAGATATGCGACTAACACACTCACCTCTGTGGCCCTGAATATTTGAGTCGGGGTCTCAATTCTAGGTCTCGATCCTATATAAAAATGCTCATTATTTGAAGCAAAGGCGATGTATAGGTATGCATTTGTTTTGATTAAATCTGGTATCTAATTTTGGAATGAGGGTTTGATTGATTTTGGATTTTGGCTTCTATGAACACTTGTTACAGTCCTTGGCCCTTCCAAATATAAGCATACATGACAACGACATTCATTTCCAGGAGACTTAATATTTTGAATATATATATATATATATATATATATATATATATATATATATATATATATATATGATTGATAGAATGCCTATTAAGTGAGGCCAACTTGTTGCTTAGAACAGTTGCAACTCTCTCTCTCTCTCTCTCTCTCTCTCTATATATATATATATATATATATATTCACTTCAATCCAAACCAGTGGGGAAGTACTGATATTCCAAAAGTGAATAGCATCAACTGTGACCAGTATTCTACAATCTATTGGCATGTACTTTATAGTATGGACAAAGGTCCCCTTGTCAAATATGATAGTGATTCTCACAACAATATAAGACAGTGGCAATGTTCTCATTATGTATCAGTGAACAACTTCAAGGATCAAATGCACTAATACAATGATTGATTTATAGTTTTATTGTGGTGATTTATATTCTCTTAAAGCCTCAGAACAATGCAGTCTCTCATCAACAACTTGATCCAACATATGTACTAAGTCATTAAACTTAAATTCAACTCCAAAAGCAGTCCAAATTTAGCTCAACAACAATAATTAGTGGAATATTCTGAATAGTCATTGAACATCACAAGTTGGCAGCAAATATATCCACATACTGAAGAAGTATTGGTAAGTATTCTGACATAATAAGTGGCAGTGACTTTTGGCACAACAATTTATGATGAAAGACGGTGATAGTAATCTTATGCATGACTAGACAGTGAAGCAGTGTCTCTACAATGGTCTTATTGACAAAATTGTGGCATGATAGTGAAATAGCGATTTACTTAACAGTTGAAGTCATCTACATGAGAGTGCACTTGATATTTGACGGTGTTACTTGTACATGACAATTTTCTTGATGATAGTTGTGTGGATGTTGGCTTGATGATACGACAGTACTTGATTGACATAACATAGTGATACTTGGCAGAGTTGGGTTTGGTATAGCAGTAGCAGTGACTGTGAGTGCAGCTGTGTTGTGCAAAGTTGATGTGGTAGCTAGGGTTTGGTTGTACAACTCATGCAGAAGCAAATTCTCGGGTTTGATATGCAGTCTCTGCAGTGGCTTGATTTGGCATTGTGATTGAGCAAAGGCTGGTTTGGTGAACAATGTTTGAAGTACAGTGGTTAGTTAGAGCAGGTTTGAGCAGTAAGGTTACTAGCACTTGTCAGTGATATACCTATTCAGCAGAGCAACAAAAATTCCATTACAGTTTCTTTATCTTGATTCAAAGCACAGTGGGATAAAGTCTGAAAATTGTGAAACGTGGTCCACCAGCTCTTCAGGGTTGCAGGGTGGTGCAAGGAAGGTGATTGGAGTCATCTTCAGGGTGGAGCCTGAGAACACTTCTAGTCGGTAGGGTGGTGCTAGGGTAGGCTAGGGCCTGCACAAGGCGATGGAGCGTCCGTCTTGTTGTAGCTGATACATAGGGTGTTGGAGCCTGTAAACTGGGGCATTGGAACATCCTCTCAGTTGCAATTGGTAAAACAGGGTGTTGGAGCATCCTACAGGTTGGAGCCTCTTTCAGTTGGAGCTGAAAACTTGATTTAATTATTTTTGAAGACAAATATTAAGAAGCGTTTGGTGGGTTTTGATCCATAGGGGTTTTTTCATCTAAAATCTATGTGTCTACTGTCTTGATTATTGTGCATTATTGAATAATGTGGTTTACTGTTTTTGTTGATGAAATGTTAAAGATAATTAATGCTCTGAAAGATTAAAAATACTAATTGATAAGAAATACTGATTCACCCCCCTCTCTTTATTTTCAACAAGCTGCTCCATTGCTTCTTTGAAAATGAACTGATCAAGAATGTGGAGCCCTCCACACCAGAATTAAAGCATTTTTTTACTTGAATCCAGATCACAGGAAACATATCAGATAGGATGATTCTATTATTAATGTTTGACTCATGAAATACATGATCATAGTCCTTAAATTCTTACCACCGTCTTTCTTCTGACAACCACATGGATTGGCTTTATCACTATTCTCTTCTTGCTTATTCGCTGAACAGTTTAAGCATTTTTTAGGGATATATCCCAAATATTTTCTATAATTTTGGAGAAATCGGTAGCTAATCTACTCAATGGAAGTGAGAATCAGGAGTCAGGTGTATAAACCAAGACCCTAACCTGATCATAACTACCACTAGTGCCATGTATACCAGAAATTTAAACTGCATTTATTTACTTCAAGCGTCTGCCAATGAATATGGATTTCATTTTATTGAAATTGATAGGGATTATAAGAGAGAGTCTCCTATGATCACTTATGCAGTTATCTAAGAAACCCTACGTATGAAAGGATCTTATTAGGAAACATTTATTGTAGATTTTGATAAATAATCTACATGTAAATATAACGTCTCTTTAGGATGTGCTGTGGGTTAATTGTTTTCACACTGTATGTAGCGTTTGCAGCAGTCTCAGTTATCATGATAGGTTGTTTTGTGTGAAAACTTCTGAATCTAAATTACAGAAACCCTACTGTTTAATCTTGATTTACTTCTCCTACGTACATAAGTTATTAATCTAAAATCTTCAGCATTAACATCGAAGTAAATACATTAACAACCTACACATGCATATCTAAACTGAATAACATGCTCAATGACAAAGTGACACACAAGGATTTTTTGGACAACTGTACTCGAAAAACCCAATGCTGGAAAACCAGTGTTGCTAGCTTCTAGAGGGTTTTTACTATTAAGCAGATTCTAAGTAACAGATCTGGGCACCAAATTGGTTAACCCGACAGAGAAATAAATTTGCAGCAATACTTCTATTCCGGAGACAGAAAATCCGACTGATTCACACCCTCAAACAAGATGTACATAACTCAACCTTTTCTGGCCTCTGGAAACCCAAACGCTACTTTGAAGCCCTCTGCGTCAGCCTGCCTGGCCTGCGTCAGCATCTGCGCTGCTTAGGAAGGGCCTGTGTCACCCTAGACGGGGTTGCGTTGCCTTGTGCTGCCCTAGTTGGGCCTGCATCAGCCCTCCTGGCCTCTTGCTGCCTCTACGTTGCCCCTGCTGGGCTCTCGGCTGCTGTGTAGCTGCTGCCTCTGCGCTGCCTTGGTCTGCTGCTTCTCTGCCCTTGTTTTACCCTTGGCCTGGGACTAGACCATCCCCCTCGCCAATACTGCCCCTCGCTGCAGCTGAAACACTTCTAAAATTATTAGCAAACCACGCCCTAGAATTCCAGCTTCGCTTCAGTGCTTTGCCAGTGTGTGTGTTCTCCAACTGACCCCAAGCCCTCTTCTTATACTTTTCTTTTTGAAACATCAACGGTCGTGATCTAATATTGAATCGACGACTAAGATTAGAAGATGCTTGATCCATGTCACTTAAGTTAGACTTAGGGTCCTTAATAAAAAATATTAATTAATTAAATATCTCTTAAATCGGATGGAATTTCCCAAAACTCTTTTTGGGTCTTGGTGATCTTATGTACTCTAGTCCCTCCACAAAGTTTGGGAGCTAGAGCACATCCGATGCTACCCCAACACCCCAAAATCTCAACACTCCCTCTTAGCGAGGAATGTGCTCTAGCAAAACACTTCATCCCGAAGGCTGCTCCGATCTCTGGTGTCAATCTCTACGCTGATGCTTGGCTTGCTTCCCTTCATCACTGCGCCGCTGCTGCTCTTCTGTACTGCTGCCCATGACGTTGCCATCGCCACTGCTACATCCATACTGCAACCCCCTCTCAAATTGCTGCAGCGTGCTGCCTATACCACTGCCACTGCTAACTGCTGCACTGCAACTCAGTTGCTGAGAGTAAGCAACTGAAGGGCCCCTACCCAAAATGACAGAAAAGTCAGTTGGGATGCATCTCATCACTGAAGCACCATAGGCTGCTGCTCTGTGCTTTCCTCCGTGGGCTACTGTGCTGCTGCAGCTCTGCATTGCATAATCAAACCTCCTCTGCGCTGCCTCTGCGCTGTTGTCCTCTACGATGCTGCTGCGCTGTGCTGTCCTCCTAAAACCTCTGCGCCGCTACAACATTGCACTACGTAAGCAAGCCTTCTCTACGTTGCCTCTGCACTGATGCCTCTATGCTGCTGCTGTATGTTCACTGCGCTGCTCCCTCATCAGCGTGTCAGCCTCAGCCTCTGCTTCATTCGTGATCTTTTGTACCTACTGCTCCACTTGTCCCGCTACCGTCTTAAGGCTCCTGTAGCTCGTATGTGATCCAAGAGTTGGGCTACTCAAGGATCTCGCCACCACTCAGTAGTTGGTCTACAGATCAATACCGCCCCACTTCCGTTGTTCATGAGCGCTCATGGCTACATCATCGTTGGAGCCATCGTCTACTACAACAACCTTGGAACTAGAAGCTTCGTTGTCCTTCTTCTTCTGAGGACAATTATTGGCGAAACGTCCAAGTTCCCTGCACTGGAAAAATTTGATCTTTGACAGATCACGCTTCATTTTTCCTTGTTGCCTCTTTGATGCTAGGGTTGCATCTTCCTCTTCCTCCTTCTTTATCTTGCTCGAACCGGTGCTGTACTGTCTCTTGGTCATCCGGCGGATCTCCTCTTGTCGAAGGATAGCCCACATATTGTCCTAGTTAGGAAGATCCACTCTGCCCAAGAGACTTTGGACAAACGTTTCCTAGTCCTCTGTGACAACATTGAGAGAAGTCCTCACCATAACATCATCATCCACTTTGACTCTCATGCCAGTCAGCTGATTCCAGATCGACTGCAGTCTGGATAGGAAAGGATCGATTTCCTCTCCCTTGGACATCATGAATAACCTAAGCTGGTTCTCCAGAATCATCTTCCTTTGGACAAACTTCCCTTGATACAATGTGGTTAAAGCTTCCCACATCTCATGAGTCGTCGTCTTTTCGGCTATGTGTTGTACCACATGATCTTTGACCTCGTCCATAATGAAGCGCTTGGCATGTGTCGCTGCTTCATTGTGCTTCTCCAGGATTTTTGCATCGGTTGGTGTAGCCAAGACTTTCTCTGCATGCTCCCGTATACTGTAGGCCTCCAAGACTACCAGGATTCTGGCCTTCCAGATAGCAAAGTTGGATAGGCCGTCCAACCTATCCTGATCACGCAATTCATGTGGCGCCATCTACTGAGAAATTTGTCGGAACGGATCATTCTCTCTATGCTAGAGACTCAGATCTAGGGTCCATGGCGAGAAAGACACCCTCTGCTCCCTTTGACAACGGATTTCCTCCTTGGAAATATGCCAAAAACAATGAATCAGCTCTCTTCGATCACCCTACGATCGATCTTCAGATTTCTTTGGCAGCAAATCTACCGAGAAGTTGTTCTCTTCCCGCTCTTTGTTAACTTAGCTTAGGCTAAATTCTGCACCCGCAGAATCTTCAACCCACCAGCAACTGTTGAAGGTCTGCAGCTCAACGTTCGGTTCACGACACTCTGCACAACAATCAAATTCTGGACTGCGTCACCCTGCCTGCCCTCTGCGTGCGCAAACTGCCTTAGCACAACCTTTGCGCAATGTAGGCTGCTCCTGCATCCCTCTGGAAGACTCTGCGCTGCCTCTGCCTCACCCAGCTGGGACTGCATTAGCCCCTCCGTGGCTCTTGCTGCCTCTGTGTCCTTTTGCTGCTGTGTTGCTCTCTCCGGTTTCTCTGTTGCTGCTGCTGCTTTCTCTGCTGCTTTTTGCAACACAGATTTCTTCAGCCATCTTGCTGGAGATCCAACTTGATCTGCAATTGCTCTAATACCATGTGAACATTTCTAAATCTAAATTACAGAAACCCTACTGTTAAATCTTCATTTACTTCTCCTACTTGCATAAGTTATTAATTTGAAATCTATAGCATTAACATTGAAGTAAATACATTAACAACCTACACATGCAGATCTAAACTGAATAACATGCTCAATGACAAAGTGACACACAAGGATTTTCCAGACAACTGTCCCCGGAAAAACCCAATGCTGGAAAATCGATGCTGCTAGCTTCTGGAGGGTTTTTATTATTAAGCAGATTCTAAGTACAACAGATTTAGGCACCAAACTGGTTAACCTGACAGAGAAATAAATTTGCAGCAATACCTCTATTCCGGAGACAAAGTCTCACTGATTTACACCCTCAAACGAGATTTACAAAACTCAGCCTTTTCCAGTCTTTGGAAACCCCAGCGCTGCTCTGAAGCCCTCTGCGTCAGTCTGCCTGGCCTGCGTCAGCGTCTGCGCTGCTCAGGATGGGCCTGTGTCACCCTAGACTGGGTTATGCTGCCCCTACGTTGCCCTAGCTGGGCTTGCATCAACCCTCTTGGCCTCCTACTGCCTCTGCTGGGCTCTCGACTGCTCTGCGTAGCTGCTGCCTTGGTCTGCTGCTTCTCTGCCCTTGTTGTACTCTTGGCCTGGGACTAGACCATCCCCCTCGCCAATACTGCCCTTCGCTGCAGCTGAAACACTTCTGAAATTCTTAGCAAACCACACCCTAGAATTCCAGCTTAGCTTCAGTGATCTGTGACTGTGTGTGTTCTCCAACTGACCCCAAGCCCTCTTCTTATACTTTTCTCGTTGAAACATCAACGATCGTGATCTAATCTTGAATCGACGGCTAAGATTAGAAGATGCTTGATCCACGTCACTTAAGTCATTCTCTATCACATGTTTAATTAAAATAGCTTTAACGGTAAGTTTCGTTGGGTGAAACCCACGAGATGGAGGTTCAAATCTCATTGAGTATATGGCTTGTTATGATCCGGCTCAAGGAGTAGGCTCCCCCTTTCCCGCAGAGTCTCGGCTCTTTCTAAATCATAAGATTCCGGTATCTTTGACTTGCAGGCTGTTGGATATACTCTTGGTGTTATAAGGCAGCCACGAGGATTGATCCTGGGACCTCCCTTAGATTAGTCTAAAGAGTTACCGATTCAACATGGTTAAAAAAAAAAATGGCTTCAATCTTTTAATTTTCCTAAGTTAGACTTAGGGTCCTTAATTAAAAATATTAATTAATTAAATATCTCTTAAACCGGATGGAATTTCCCAAAATGCTTTCTGGGTCTTGGAGATCTCATGTACTCTAGTCCCTCCACAATGTTTGGGAGCTAGAGCACATCCGATGCTACCCCAACACCCCAAAATATCAACATTATGTGTAACATTAGGATGCTTTCTTTTCATTGTGTCTTCATCTTTATTATATCTTTCTATTTTTTTTGGGGCCATTTTCTCGTTTCAAGCTGAGATTTACAGATATCATGTTATGATTTGCAGAAATTTGGCTGAGCTTCTGGTCCGAAGTACACTACAATTCTCTGTATGATGTTGGAGGTAAACCAATCTTCCATTTTGTGCGAATTACATCAGTAAATGAATTATAGTTTGACATACTTATGCATTAACTTTTGAACTTTGCATCCATATCTTTAGAAGTAGTTTCAAAGGCGCTGTGATTAGTGGCAAAGATTCTTCACTGCCATCTCATGAGGCTCCTAGTTCCAGTTATTTTGGATTTGGATCTCTGTTATGCACTGGGAATGATATTTAGTGTGATACTTTTAATGTTCTTGGTTGCATTTTCAATTCACATTCAGATATGTTTCAATGCTGATAGCCCTCCTTGCTCCTGATTTCAACAGAAGTTCCATACAGAGCAAAGCAGAAGAAGAAACACTGGCTGTTTTAGAGAAAACCTAGAGGAACTCTTCTCTAGTTATAATGGATGAGACCCAACATACACTGGGAAAGCATTCTTCTAAATATGAGATCATAGGTATCAACAGTTACATGGTTGACTTGTACTAACCAGATTTGTGAAAGTGGCGCTGCCATTACTGCAGTTATTCTTTTGTGAGACAGAGGCCTTTGCTGTACTGCCATTACTTATTCTTTTTTTGAATTGGAGGCCTTTGCTGTATATAAATTCCAATATGGTTATTGCTTCACCACTGTATCAAGATCATTAAATTTTTGTGTAAATATTACTTAGTGATGGGAAAATTCACAAGGTTTTCAACTTTCTACTGGTTCATTAAATCTACCTGCATCTTTCTTCTCTAATTTCTCAGATTTCCAGATAAAGAAACTGTGCCTGCTATCAGACGATTAAATATTGATACAAACAGACCAACAAAGGCTCAAGTTTGATGCACACAAATGGGTTATATTATTTGTTAAAAATGTCTTTATTTTCATGTTGAGGACTGTTTCTACTCTAAGTCCACCCTATTATCGGTATAACGTGTGATAACGTTAATGTCATCCAACCAATCAATGTTTATATTCCAAAAACTTGGGACCTGAAATTAATTTCATTCTTACATAATTGATAATTCTTCTATAAAAGTGATCGTTCTGATCAATCTTTGTCCTTTTTTTTCCAAAATTAAAAATAAACCTTTGTACAAGGAGCTTGAACTTTGTCAATGTATTAGAATGGGATATATACTCCATGTATTAGAATGGAAAATGTGATTAATAGAATACTTTCTGTGGCAATAAGTTATCTCAGACTTTGAAAGTTTAAATTAGTTACGATTTTCTTAGAAATTCAGATCAAATAGTTAGTCAAACAACCCTAACACCATTGTTTCTTGGAAGGAGCTCCATCCGAGAAAGATGCAAACTGAAAATAGTATTACAGCTTCTAAATGGTTCGACTATGCAAGACAACTTTATGAGTAGTGTTACCACTCAAACCGGCAGGGGACTTAAAGGGAGTTACTTAGAGGGCATCTGCTAGACTAAGGGCAACGGTGGAAGCTTAGCCCACCGTCACCACGACTAAGACTCCTTGCTTTTAATGGACTTTCACCGATAGGAGAAGTCCCGATGTTGTTTTTGGGAAGCCACTTCTAAACGATATGACAATGAATAAGTATGAAGTGATCCCAGTAACCCTATCCCAAGGAGGAGGTGAAGGAATGGTGCTTGCTTGCTCTTTAAGCAAGGGACTTGCCTTCCAAGGGAGAGGGGGTGAGGACAAGAGAGAGGGGTACAACTTGAAGGGGTACTTCCTGATTGCTAAATCCTATATGAACCTGGTTTTCCAAATAGCCCTTGATGATTAGTCTTTGATAGAAAACGAGACCACATGGGACCAAGTGGACCCAACCCAGGTTGGGGGATGGAATATAGCAACCAATGATGTATCTATATTGGACAAGGTGAGGGGAGAGGATCAGACAAGAAATTTTACTTCAATAGGTCAAGTTGATCCTACTAGGGTCTAGCATTGGAGATGCCTAGGAAAAACTTGGTCCTAGAGCTAGGGCTTGGGATTTCCGGGAATTCCACAGTTGAAATTGCCTCAAATTCAGAGGAGAGGGAGGGGACCCACCGGCGCAGTAGCCTCCAAGAGAGCGAATTTTTCATGTGGGTGAATTCTCGGGAAATTGATGCCCTAAGTGACCTATCAAGGCTAGACCTGGGGAAAAGAGGAAAAAGGTGAAAAAGAAGGGGAAAATGACCACCCTTTCAAGGGACCAATGCCTATGTCCCTTGGGGATATGGAGTCAAAGATGATAATGATTGAGAATTCGATTTCTTAATCAAGGAGGCTCGGAAAGTCAACGTAGTCCAATGTTAAGGGAAAAAGAAGAAAAATGACCTTCAAACATTTATACTTCATGTAAATAATGCAAGCTTATCGAGATAAAACAATCTCTAGGACATTTCGTTCATCTAACAATGGCCCATACATTAAACAAGCTAAATAGACGGTCAATTCCGCATTCCAATGATGCAACAACTAGCCCTAATTATAACGAAGTTCAACAATATGCAACAACAAGAATATATCATCAAAAATTACGTACAGTGTTAGAGAGTATATCCAACCAGCATCACATTTGCAAAAAAACAATTATCCAAGATAAAAATGGCCCAAATCATACATCAAAATTCATCTATTTATCCAAAATGATCTGCCAAGAAGAAATGTGAAATTCTCTAAGAGTAGAGAGATCCCAAGTGAAGTGATCCACAAATGAATGTAGCTCACCTCAATTTATACCTCTTTTAGAAGTTCGAATTAGCCTATGGGCGTACATTAGCCCCTAATGATGGTGCTCCCAATGGGTGTGGGGGCACATAAATGACCACATGGGTCTCCATATGAGTCAAAGATGTCTGTAGATCCCCTGCAACGGCTCGAGTGATGGAGTGAACGTTGCCATGACATCATACAAGTCTTAGGACACCTGCCAAGAGTGTGGGGCTCCTGTGGGGCCTGTTGAAAATATTGTACCAAGTACATCATCATCATCCCAAAAGTGGATCGCTAGTAGTCTTTGAACATTGATGGGTATCCGTGGAGTACTGTCTGTTGCTATGGAGGCCCATGGATCTCTACGCACACCCTATATGTGCCATTGTAGCCCTCTGGGGGTTAGGACCCCATATAGGGAGACCAAACCCAAATGAAAACCATCTGCAATCCTGTATAAGATCCAATGCGTCCCCTAGGATTCCAGTACAACTAGTCATTAGAAGAATCGTGTAAAAGAGCTTACAAATCATGGATAACAAAGTGGACACTTCACAATAGCATGCCCTTCTGTAGTGGGCTTTGGCATGTGCTAGTGTCTCCATACTCCAAAGGGGGTTAGCCATGTACCTTATTAAGTGGTTTCAACCCTTAAAGGGAATAGTAGGTCCAAGGGGCATCCTTTGAATGGGGGTGGAAAGTGATAAACATGTGAAAGAAAGTAGGGAATGAGAGGGGCAATCCTGGGCCACATATCAGGGCATAGGGGCCACCAGATAAGGGGAAACCCACACCAGTATATATAAGGTGTAGGAGGGAGAAATCGTGGTACATGAGGTGTCTTGACCTTGATTTCTCCACCCTTCTTTATATGCCTTTCACTTTTTATGAATTTTCTTTAATTAATTGTTTGGGGCTCAAGGATAAGAGCATGATGTGTTAGATATAATAGTGATTACCCCTTTTAAGGTAGGGCAATTCATTTTCTTCCAGGGGGTTGGGACAATCATGGGCTCCTGTATGACAAAGGAGGCTCATCTAGGGCCTATGAACTAGGTTGATGGCCATGGGTAAGGGGCATATCTCATGCATTGGCTTTTGCCCACGTGCTAATCATTTTTGTCCTGACCATCTTTTGCATTTTGTTGTACAATTTCCTATTAAGTGTGGCAAATTATGCTTTTTATTTTTATTTTAGCTGCTTCAACCTCCAGGGCATCATTCCAAGCCTGACCCAAAGTGGGGCAAGGGGATAGGGAGGTTGGCCCTATGTGGACTCATGGGGGCTATGTGGACCCAGGTGTGATAAATGATGAATGGGGGTACAATGAGTGGAAGGGGAGTAATATATGCGGATAAAGGAGCGAGACCACACACCCAAAGTCTGGGTCTCCCAAGTAGTACCACCCTAGAACCAAATGGTCAAGAAAGGAAATCCCACGAGACTACGATGCAAGGGTAACACCCAAAAGTGATCAAGGGGTAAGATAGACTAAGCTCACTCTTTCTGCCAAATCCCCCCATCAATCCATGCCTAGAAATATCCATGATAAGTAAACCCAATACTCAATTACCAAATGACAAGACATACCTTTAGATTTGGGAGACCCACCTTCAAACATACGATCAATACAGATGGGAAAGGGACTACATGGCTGACTCAGGTGGTGGGGAAATGGCACAACGAGCTAGTAGGAGGCTACCAGTTGAGGTCCATCATGGAGAAAAATTTCTCCTAGGGATATCACCCACGAAGTGGTGGGTAACATTTGGCTCTAATTGGGACGTGATATCTCGAAGAAGTGGGCAAGGCTACTCAAACGGAAGTCACAAGAATTCCAACAATCTCTTGGTCACCATAGACCTGTCATTTGCTCATGTCAAAGATCAAAGCCAAGAGACATCTATCATGAGAAATATCATATGAAGTTATTTCTAATGCAAAAATCAGCATGCAATGAATCCTACCCTAACATGCATATAACGAGGGTAATATTAAGTGCAACCATAAAGCCAATGTGCAACCAACATATCATCATATTTATACACATATGCTTGTCAGTATGATTACTCATGTAGCAACTCCTAAATCGAATGTGGACATAGTCACATGGTGGATGAAGGGGTTGGGAGGCGGGAGAACATGATCCCCCTTTGAGGTAAAAGGAAGCCGCAGGAGAAGGAAAATAAGTCAATCTAGAAGTGTTGGGCTTTCCTTCCAAGTAGACAATGGTGGAATGTAGAGAACAAATTTCCTACTTACGTCAAATACTCCAAAAGACTTGGAATATGAAAATACCCATTGAGGATACAAATATTAAGAAGTACAAATAAGAATAATGATATGAATGTTACAAATGAGGTCTGCTTATATACCTACGCAGGTGCCTCTTCACGGAAGGTCATGTCCATTAGACATGCCTCTTCAACCTAATTACTAATTAACTAATCATTATTTATTAATTACATTATTTATATTATTTTATTCATAATATTGTCTTCCTCCTCAAAAAGCTTTGTCCTCAAAGCTTTTTGATGAAAGGGCTTGATCTCTTTTTCTGCTACGAATGTCTTCTCGTCTTGAGGTAGTCATCTTTGTCGATACAAGTTGATACGATCCTCTAAGTGACAAACAAAACTGTCACACTGAGAAGGGATCAGACCATCCTAGATCAATCTTCTATGGAATCTTGCGGTGACTGGCAACTTGTGATGAATTGTTATCACATGAGTGGATTGCACCGACATTATTTTTCTTCCAAACATTAGTTTGTTGTTTATGTTCTGAATACGTAGCTTGATCAAGTTGTCTACTCATGATTCAAATGTCGATAAGGAATTCTATTGATTTGATTTTCCCTTATCTTGTTTATGTTGTCTCATTGATTTATTTGAAGTCCCTGATTTCCTTTAGCCATGGACGTTGAATGGTTAATTTATGGATCTTCACTCGAATCTTTTGTTGCTAGAACTGCAACTTCTGAGTACATCTTTACTTCAACTAGTTTGTCCTCTTCTTGAGTTGTGATATTGACTAGATTGACATTTGTTGTTTTTTCATCAACTGAATCGGTATTTGATGCTTCCTTCTCGATAAGTTGTTGTACCTTGTTTTCTAATGACTTCTTGTCCTTCTTAAGCTTCTTAATTTGCTTAAGAAGGTTTTGATTATGATTCCTTAGACATAAAAGTTTTTCGTTTTCTGAATTATTGACTTTATCCTTAGTATTCTTCTCTTCATCTTTTAAACTTTTGATTTGTTCTAGTAATATTTTATTAAGGTTCTTTAGACGTAAATTTTCTTCTTCTCGTTCTGATAAGTGTTTCTTGAGTTCTTTCGTTGTGACCGTAGTCTTCTTGACTTGTCCAATTAATTTTCAACGTGTTCCTTGAGGTGAGAAATTTCTTCGTCCTTTTCCATTACTTGTTTGTAATGTATATCTGCAAGATCTTCATCTTCTTGTTGTAACACTTTCTTGTTTTCCCGAAGTTTGCTATTATGTCTTTCTTTTGATATTTGAGCTGCAATTTCTCAGTACATGGGATTACATCATTTTGTAAGGGTGATGAGGGGTGTTTATCTTGTAATTTGGATTCTGTCTTCTTCATTTTCTTATTAAAATCTGTATCTTGTTTCCCAACTATTTCCATTAATTGTTTCATGTTTTTTGCTAATGATTGTTTTACTGTATCACTTAGACATTCAACTAAGGTAAAAGCTTTGTAACATTTTGTGCAAATGATGTTTTGATTTCTGAATGACTCTTGACAATTAGGATATCCTTCTGAACAAAAAGAAGCCACTGTTCCTTGTGGAAATAATCTCTTTACCTTCTTTTTATTTTTCTCCTTCAAGGATCAAATCCCTTTTGTCTTTATCGATATGTATATATTTTTTGATAATTTAATTAATCAAATAAAATAATAATTTTTATTAAAAAAAATATCTAATAATATATAACATAGTTTATATTGTAATATGCAACTATATTAAAATTAAATTATATAATACAGTTAATTAATAATTGTATCAACTATGAATTTTAATAAAACATGATGTTTCATCATTGTGAACGGATGTGTTTTTTCCAACAGAAATCACTGGCACCCTAAATTCCTGAATTTGTTGTTGGGATGGTCAAATGACAGTATGTGCAGCAGGTGGCACGGTTGAAGGTTGGAGAAATGGAGTGGCTGTTGGGGAATGTACCAGTGGTGCTAAGCGGTAGATTTTGGACAGCTCGGTGCACCAAACATTGTACAAGGCAAGAGTAGAGGTAGATCGGATGGTCTCAGGTTTGTTGGAAGGCGGTTGAGGTTTTTTCTAACAGTGGTGGTGGTAGTGCAGGAGGTTGCGGTGTTAAGCAGGTAGCTTGGTTGATGTATGACGATGGCGAAGACTGCGGGTATGCAAATATTGCAGACGGAAATGGTGGCAAGGATGCGAACTTGGCAGAGTGGACAGTTCGAGGCCAGAGAATGGCAGATGGTCGTGGCAGGGAAGTTAGGCGACGAAAGAGCTAACAGAGGATTGGTCACTGCGGTTTGTGGGGGACTCAACTACACGAGGGCTGTGTGGTAGAAAGCCCTGGCTCAATCGTGAAGCTGGCAGTTGTGGCGGTGCGGTGTTTTCGGCGTTCAAGCAATTGCTAATGGAGTATGTGGTGGCTATCCGGCATCGACACCACTGTAGTTGTGTCGCTATCAGGCATTGACGCCTGTCATCCACTAATGATTTATGCGTACCTAATATTTTTGTTTTTGATTTATGATTTTTTTTTAATATATATATATATATATATATATTTTTTTACTTTTTCTTTATATATATATATATATATTTTTCTTTGACTTCAATTTTTTTCTTTTTCTTTTTAATATACTTTTTTTAATTTGATTTTTTTTTTTAATCTTTTTCTTTTATATAATTTTTTTTTCTTCTATGTTTTTTTTTTCTTATTTTTCTCCTTTATATATATATATATATATATATATATATATATATATATTGTAAATGGCCAAAAATGGCTATATGGAGAAACTCCAAGTTGTGTAGCGAATGCTTCAGTGGTGACGACAACACTGTTGAAGATTTCTATAGCCAAAGACCTAGATTAGAGAACACAACTCTTTGCAGCGATTGAGTAGCCAAAAGATCGAACTGCTCTGATACCAAATGTAGAGAACAAAGTTCCTACTTATGTCAAATACTCCAAAAGACTTGGAATACGAAAATACCCATTGATGATACAAATATTAGGAAGTATGAATAAGAATGATGATATGAATGTTACAAATGAGGCCTGCTTATATACCTACGGAGGTGCCTCTTCACAGAAGGTCATGTCCTATTAAACATGCCTCTTCAACCTAATTACTAATTAACTAATCATTATTTATTGTTTATATTATTTTATTCATAACATGGAATGAATGATCACTCTCAAGAACTCCCTATCACGATCATTGCTTATAATCTTATGCTTCGTGGGTGCCAAAAGGTCGTGATGAGAGGGGAACGAAGGGTGAGGGAAAGGAGTGAAACAAACAAGTTGCTCACAATGATAGTGACATTGGAGAGGGGAGTTTATAGAGTGCTCATGACTGTGAGGGTATGTTGAAGGAGACAAAGTATATTCAACGAGGGGTTGTTCCTTGACACCATACTCAGAAGGAGGAAAGGGGTCATGGTCACTCGAGATCATTTGAAAAGGGGTGAGGGAATTACTTGTGGAAGACTTTAGGTGATGAAGAAGGGGATGAGGCAAAGGAGAGGGTGAAGTATTATATTCAATGCCTTTTTCCTCCTCAAAATCATCCTTTCCATGTAAGGGAAAATAATGACCCTTCTTCTCAAGGGTGCTAATGGATATGTCATCATAAATAATACCCGAGAGAGGGGATATCACTTTCGACCTCATCTTCCCTGTTGGTGTCATAAATGGGAGCACAATCAAATTGAGGACCAACAATTTCCCATTTAATTTTTCGATGTGGAAGTAATCTTCAATGTCATCTTCCAAAGGGCTAATGGGATCACCTTCCTCAAGGTTCTCAAAGTCTTGGTGATGCTTGATGAAGGCTTCCTCTTGAATGCTCAATGTGGGGCATACTTGAAAATGCCTAAGAAAATGTTAAGTCCCTATATTACTAGTGTAGTCCCTTATTGTTGTTTGCACCTCTGTAGTCCCCACATTGTTATTATTGTGCCCCATAAAATCCCACTATTGTTATTGTTGTGCTCTTACATTATTATTGTTAGGTCGGCTAGGATTATATTGTGACCCCATGGACTCCGTCATTTGAATCATGCAAGAATTGTTCATTTATGTAATGTAAATGAGGTTGCTCCCTCGAAGTGGCTGATTTCTAAGGCATTGATCTCTTTTTTATTCTATTTTTGGAGCTGGTTTAATTACATTTGGTATCAGGGCTTTGGATTCTAGGGTTTCGCTACTTCAAACAAGTCATCGTGTAATTTTCGCTATAAATTTTTTTCTACGAAGGTTCAGACGTTAAAAAAAAACCCATTTGCAAAGAAATCCTGAGAAAGTTCGTGTAAAAAATTCAGATCTTGATTCACAATATTTTCAGAGATATGATTTGTGGAAGTTAGAGTTTTTGCAGGCTCCCGAATTTCATCTTAAAGAGGTGACCTTGGGAAAATCGTCATAACTCTCTATGAGCATCGGATTGGAACTCTGTAAAAAGTGGCCGAAAGTACACATATTGCAGTTTACTGTGTATCAATTTCAGAGCCGAAGGAGGAAACAGTGACACGTAGCACGTCGTACAAGTTCACTTTACTGAACCAGTCCATAATTAACACTGTTACCGATGAAATAGGTAACCGCATTGTTACCTACTTTTTTTTGGTAGCATAAAAAACCCCTGATTTTGAAAAGTGGTGATGCAGAATCACCCTTTTTTTTGTGCACATTTTTGACACTCTAATTTTTTTATTTTAAAATGTTAATGATTTTCATGCTAATTTTGAAACGTATTGATGCAACATCAATTCTTTTTTTAGAGCGGTGATTTTCATGTTAATTTTGAAACGTATTGATGTAGCATCAACCTTTCCTTTTTAGAGTGGTGATTTTCATGTTGGTAATAAAACACACAACTTAGATAATATATATATATATATATATATATATATATATATATATATATATATATATAAAACAATAAAAACACCAATTTAAAAAAAAAAAAAAAAAAAAAAAAAAATCGAAAATTATATCAAAAGAAATGACAAAATTTGAAAAAAAAACACATAATTTAAAGAAAAAAAACAAAAATTAACCAAAAAAAAAAATAAAAAAAATAAAAACATCAAAAACATTTTTTTCTAAGTTATTAAAAAAAACCATATAATTAAAAAAAAAAATTTTAATAAAAAATTTAAAAATAATTAAAATTACAAAATTAAAATTTAGATAAAAAAATAAAATACAAAAAAAAAAAAATTTAAATTAAAAAAATAATAATAATAAGAAAAAAAATACAAATTTTAAAATTAACAAAAAAAATAAAAATAAAATTGAAAAAGAAAATTAAAATAAAAGAATTAAAATAAAAAAAAATATCATTAAAAAACAAAAAAAATGAAAAAAACCACGTGCAAATAATTAAAAAACAAATATCCATAAATTTACTGTTTTTTTTTTAAATGAAACAATTTATAAATTTTAAAAATGAAAAACTAAATAAACCAAAAGATTTAAAAAAATAAATAAATAAAATTAAAATTTAATAAATTTAATAAATAAATTTTAAATTTAAAAAAAAATTAATCTAAAATATTAAATTAAAAAAAATAAAAATAAAAATAAAAATAAAAAAATAAATTTAAAATAAAAAATTTGAATTAAAAAAATAATTTTTAATGTTTTGAAATTAAAAAAAAAAAATTCAAATTAAAAAAAAATATTAAAAAAAAAATGTTACAAATTAAAAAATATTAAAAAATAAAAAAATAAATAAGAAAGAAAACTTAAAAAAAAAAAAAAATCAAATTAAAAAAAAATTATTAAAAAAAGAAAAAGAAAAAAGGAAGAATTTTTTTATCGTAGGTGGCGCCGGGAATCGGCCTCCGCTACCACCTGGGCGGGACGCCGATTGGCGGTGCCACCACGGTCGAAAAAATCTTTTTTTTTTTAATATATATATATATATATATATATATATATATATATATATATATATATTTTTTTTTTTTTCATTCAAAAAATTTAAAATTAATTTTTTTTAATTTAATTTTTATATTTGAACTTTAATTTGTTTTATTTTGTTTTGTTTTTTTTTTAATTTTATTCATTTTTTTTGTTTTTAACTTCTTCTTCTTCTTCTTCTTCTTCTTCTTTTTCTCTAAATTTTGTTAATAATTTTTATTAAATTTTGTTATTATTATTATTATTTTTTATATGTAATTTTTTCATATATATATATATATATATATATATATATATATATATATATAATTTTATGTTTAGTTTTTTCATTTATTTTTTTAAAATTTAATAAATTTTGTATTTTTTTTTTTAATTTATTTGAATTTAATATATTTTTTTTTTACTCCGGATGCGGACGTGGTGGCAGACTGATGGGACTTGGGCCCCTGCGCAGCTCCCAACGGAGCTCGCATGGGATGCCCACATGGCCTCATGCATCAACCTTAATTGCGATATTAAGACGCCTCGGGCTGTCAATCCGTCGATTAATTGCTCTCCGGTGCCTCTGTATATGGCGGTTCTTCTGATCTCTGTTCTCACTATGGAACACGAGCATGATAGTAGCAGCTATAGGAGAGTTCTGACTCACCTCCGCGGTGAATGCCCTCCTGGCTTTGCCGACTCCAGCATTAAAACTCAAACTGGGCGTCGTTGCTGTCTTCTGGCCTGTTTGGAGACGCTTCCTGGAATTCACTTCTCCAATAGCCCCTATTGCAGCGTAACTTCTCCGCTTGGCGTCTCTGTCGAGCTCCTTGAAGGTTCATTCATTCCTGCTGGTATTCATTTGGCTCCCCTTGGACGTCGTCCCTCCACTTTCAGGGCCTCTGTCTCTTCGGACGTCTCACCTTTCTCGTGCCACCTTCGCCCTATTCTCTTCTCCATGCCTTGTCTCCGACAGCGGATGCGCTGTCGGCGTGGAATCAGCTGGGGTCAGGCCTCCTTTAATCCTCCCTTGCCCTCTTCTGATTTGGGTTCCTCTTCTGCTGGTGACGAGCCTGATCCTCCTCCTGTTTCGCGCAGAGGTAGAGGCAGGGGTCGAAGGCGCACTACTGATCCCTGCCACGCTGGCCCTTCTGCTCCTTCTACTCATTCTAACCCTCCTGGCAGAATGCATTCGGGGTCCACTATAAGGCAAACCTCTCAGCATGCAGAGCTTCGTTTTCACTGTACCTCTGTTAATTCCATTATAACTGCCTTCATTACTGTCTCCCTTCGCGAAGAAATTCCTCATCAGGCCCCTGACCGCCCTGCTTCTCCCTCGTCTCCCTGCGCCCCTTGCTCTACTGGCAGAGCGAGTCTCCCGGATTCCTCCACTCTTCCATTTCAAGCTGGGCTGAATTATGATGCTGAGGACCCGGACCTGAAGGATGGCAGCCAAGCTGGCATGGCTGACAACAGTAAAGACTACGAATATGGTTGCAGGATTGTTGAGGAGCCGATGTCTCCAGAGAATGAAGGGTGAGCTGATGCGCACAGTCAACATTTTCCCCAGGTTCCTTTGCTCAATTACTGTTGGAGCTTTTTTGTTTTTTAGTTTTAGAGCACAGCCGGAATGGCTGATAGACGTTTTCAGTTTATATATTTATGTCTCTATGGTTTGTATAAATTCAAGGCCGGTTTCCCTATCATGGGCGGCCCAGACTATGATGTTAACAGGATCGGTTTCCCACTATGGGCGATCCAGACTTTTTAAGAACAACATGCTTATCAACCCCAGGTGTCTGGCTTTCACAGCAGACACTGAGGCAGTTTTGTACTAGTGCTCTTATACTTAATAGAATTAGTCTCACTTAGAAAAAAAAAAAAATATATATATATATATATATATTTTTTAATTTTTAATTTTTTTATTATTTTATATATATATATATATATATTTCAATTAAAATTGTGTATTTAAAATTAGATTTTTTTTTTAAACTTAATATTTTCAAATTAATTTGTTTTTTATTTAATATATTTTATTTAATTTTTCATTTTTAATTGATTTTTAAAGTTTTTTAACTTTTTATTTTAACAATATTGTTGTTGTTGTTGTTGTTGTTTTTATTTTTTTTTATTTTTTTGTAAATTTCAAAATTTATATGTTTATTCATTTATTTATTAAAATTTAATAATATTTTTTTTTTAAATTTAATTTGTTATTTTAGTATTTGCATTTTTTTTTTTTAAATTTAATAAAATCTAATATATATATATTTAATTTAAGTTCATATATATATATATATATATATATATATATTTTGTATAATTTAAATTTACTTTATTTTTTAAAATTTATTTGTTTTTTTAATATATATATTTTTAAATTTAATATTTTTATTGTATTTTATTTTTCATTTTTCATTTTTAATTAATTTTTCATTTTTTTACTTTTAATTTAAATAATGTTTTTTTTTTAATTTTTTTTTAAGTTTTAAATTTATTAAAATTTAATATATTTCTTTAAATTTAATTTTTTATTTTAAAATTTATTTATTTTTATTTTTAATTTAATAAACATTTTCTTTTCTTTTTTTAATTTAATTTCTGTATTTTATTTTTTATAATTTTTTTTTTTTAACTTGTTTTTTTTTAATTTAATGTTTTTATTTTGTTTTTATTTTTATTTTTTTATTTCTATATATTTTGAAATTTTAATCTTTAATTTTTTTTAGTTTTATTTTTTATTTTTTCTTAAATTTTAGGTTTTTTTTAATGTTTGATTTAAAATTTTTATTTTTTTATTCCTATATATTTTTAAATTTTAAGCTTTAAAATGTTTTTATTTTTTAAATTTATTTTTTTTCTTAAATTTTAGGTTTTTTTTAATGTTTGAATTTTAAAAATTAAAAAATGTTATTTCTATTTTTAAAAATGTCAAAAATATGACAATTTTTTTTTTGTTATTCCAGCATCAACTGGTTTTGTTTTGAGGGTGTTTTTTCAATCCTTTTTTCAAGAAACAATTTTGTTTTTAGCATAATTTTATAAAATGTTGAAATTTGACCTTAAAAAAAAATCAAGTGCGTTCTGGAATACACTTTTTTTGTTTTTGGGGTGTTTTTTCATGTTTTTTGAGTCTTTTTGGGCTAGAGTTCCCGTTTTGAGGTTAGGTTACCTATTTCATCAGTAACAATGTTAATTAGGTCATTGTGGAAGATTGGGCATAACTTTGTCTTGAAGAATCCAAATTAGGTCTGACTTGTGGCATTGGAAAGAGGACTCAGAGGGCTAATACATGATAGAAATTCAAATCTTGAAGATCCGAAATAACAGAGATAAATAAGGTTCAATATAGACCTCATAAAAAACAAGAAAAATGTGTATTTTTAAAACAAGTTTGCATAACATTTGTTTGAAAAATCAGTTTGAAGTGATTCCAAGGGCATATTGAAGCATAGATATCAGTATTGAGTTATATAATGCCTCCTAAAAGTAATTCCACACACATTAAGCCCTCAGAAAGCTCTACTATGACGCATGAAGATGGAGAATTGCAGTATGATATATCAAAATTACGGTACCAAATGCAACAAATTTGAATCTTACAAAGAGCAATCAAAGATGACAAAGATGGTTTAAAAGCAAAAATGAAGGCTAAATTGGATGGTTTCAAGGATAAAATGAAGGCTAATATGGATGATAAAGTAGTGGAAGATCACAACGAGTATCAACAACAAGTTCTCCAACTCTCAAAGGATAACATAACTTTGGTGTAGAATCGAATGAAACAACATGAAGATCAACATCGCAACAAAAGAAGTTTTGATGCAATCGCAAAAACAAGAACTCAAGAACTACAAAATCGATCAGTTTCAGAGTATCTCAGCAAGTAGAAGAACTTACCCGTTGAAGATTCCACATGGGAGGATGAGAATTTTATATAGAAGCATGAAGAAATAATCAAGCATTGAGGACAACACTTTCTTGAAGGAGAAGGGCATGTTAGGTCCCTATATTACTAGTGTAGTCTCTTATTGTTGTTAGTGTAGCCCCCTTATTGTTATTGTTGCACCCCTGTAGTCCCCATATTGTTATTATTGTGCCCCATAAAATCCCACTATTGTTATTGTTGTGCCCTTACATTATTATTGTTAGGTCGGCTAGATTTATATTGTGACCCCATGGACTCCTATATATAGAAATGAGGTTTTTTCATTTGAATCATCCAAGAATTGTTAATTTATGTAATGTAAAGGAAGTTGGCCCCTTGAAGTGGCTGATTTCTAAGGCGTTGATCTCTCTTTTCTTCTATTTTTCGAGCTAGTTTCATAACAGAAAACCATCAACAAACTTCTCAATAGATGAGATGCTCCTAGGTTCGTGATTTTGCAACCATGAGTTATGACCATAAATGGAACTAAAGAATAATAGAATAAGGACATCCTGGTGGACCACCTTCTCCTTTGAAGTATGTGCATTAAATCTTTCTGCATGGTCAATTGCGGAACTTGGGTCACCATCAAATACGAGTACCCCACGTATCATCATTCCTGTGACATGATTGGGGTGCCCTGGGATGCTAGCAATGTCCAAAGTGGGAAATTTATCAAAGAAGGAGAACCTATTTGAGATATACATGAAAAATACATAGGAATCACTAGGGTGAATTTGAAGATGCCTAGAAAAATACTTGCTTCACCCTACAAGCATTGACCTTAAAGTTCAATGAACAAGGGCTTCATTCTTCCAATGGAGTTGCCGATAATAATATGTGATGTCGATATGTCATATGGAGAACAAGACACACGTCCCGTCCTCGACAAAGCCGCCATAAATGTTACCACTCAAACAAACAGGGGACCTAAAGGGGTTCCTTAGAGGGAAAATGCTAGACTAAGGGCAACGGTGGAGGCTTAACCCACTGTCACCGCGGCTAAGACTCCCTGCTCTTTACGGAATTTCACCGATGAGAGGAGTCCCAATGTTTTTCTTGGGAAGCCACTTATAAACGATATGTCAATGAATAAGTATGAAGTGATCCCAATAACCCTATCTGAAGGATGAGGTGAAGGAATGGTGCTTGCTTTCTCTTTGAGCAAGGGACTTTCCTTCCAAGGGAGAGGGGGCGAGGACAAGAGAGAGGGGTATAACTTGAAGGGGTACTTCCTAATCCCTAAAATCCTATATGAACTTGGTTTCCCAAATAGCCCTTGATGATTAGTATTTGATAGGAAACAGACCACCAGGGACCAAGTGGACCCAACTCAGGTTAAAGGATGGAATATAGCAACCAATTATGTTCCTATCCTAGACAAGGTGAGGTGAGAGGATCAAACAATAAATTTTACTTCAAAAGGTCAAATTGATCCTACTAGGGTCTAGCATTGGGGATGCCTAGGAAAAACTTTGTCCTAGAGCTAGGGCTTAGGAATCCCGGGAATGCCACTGTTGAAATTTCCCCAAATTCAGAGGACAGGAAGGGGACCCACTAGCGTAGTAGCCTCCAAGAGATCGAATTTTTCGTGTGGGTGAATTCTCGGGAAATTGATGCCCTAGGTGAGCTATTAGGGCTATACCTAGGGAAAATGGGAAAAAGGTGAAAAATAAGGGGAAAATAACCACCCTTTTGAGGGACCAGTGCCTATTTCCCTTGGGGATATGGAGTCAAGGATGATAATGATTGAGAATTAGGTTTCTTGATCAAGGAGGCTCAGAAAGTCAACTTCGTCCAATGTTAAGGGAAAAAGAAGAAAAGTGACCTTCAAGCATTTATACTTCATGCAAATAATGCAAGCTTATCGAGATAAAACAATCTCTAGGAAATTTCATTCATCTAACAATGGCCCATACTTTAAATAAGCTAAGTAGACACTCAATTTTGCATTCCAATGATGCAACAACTAACCCTAATTATAACGAAGTTCAACAATATGCAACAACAAGAATATATCATAAAAAAATATTCATAATGTCAGAGAGTATATCCAACCAGCATCACATTTGAAAAAAACGAAACTTCAAGATAAAAATGGCCCAAATCCATACATCAAAATTCATCCATTTATCTAAAATAATCCTCCAAGAAGAAATGGGAAATTCTTTAAGAGTAGAGAGATCCCAAGTGAAGTGATCAACATGTGAATGTAGCTCACATCAATTTATACCCCTTTAAGGAGTTTGATTTAGCCTATGGGTGCCTACATTAGCCCCTAATGATAAAATAATGTGCAAATAAAACCCCTATTTGTGACAAGCCCACCAAACTAACTCATAAATGAAAAATAAGCCTCTCAGGGTGCCCAATAATAATATGTACATGTTGTGGGGCCCTCCAAAAGGCCTAATAATATCTTGAAGTGCAATAATCAGGAATAAACTCCTCAAAATATGATGGACAAGGGGGTGGCCCCTTCTTCTACAAGTAGTAGACCTTTGGTGCTCCCAGTGGGTGTGGGGGCACATAAATGACCCCATGGGTCTCCATATGAGTTGAAGATGCCTATAGATCCCCTGCAAGGGTTCGAGTGATGGAATGAATGTTTCCATGAAATCGTACAAGTCTTGGGACACCTGCCAAGAGTGTGGGGCTCCTGTGGGGCCTGTTGGGAATATTGTACCAAGTACATCATTATCATCATCCCAAAAGTGGATCGCTAGTAGTCTCTGAACATCGATGGGGATTCGTGGAGTGTTGTCTATTGCTGTGGAGGCCCATGGCTCTCTACGCACACCCTATTTGTGCCAATGTAGCCCTGTTAAGGGTTAGGACCCTGTATAGGGAGACCAAACCCAAATGGAAACCACCTGCAATCTTGTATAAGATCAAATGCGTCCCCTAGGCTTCCAGTATAACTAGTCATTAGAATAATCGTGTAAAAGAGATTAAAAATCATGGATAAAAAAGTGGCCACTTCACAATGGCATGCCCTTCTGTAGTGGGCTTTGGAATGTGCTAGTGTCTCCATACTCCAATTGGGGTTAGCCATGTATCTTATTAAGTAGTTTCAACCCTTAAAGGGGATAGTAGGTCCATGGTACATCCTTTGAATGGGGGTGGCAAGTGATAAATAAGTGAAACGAAGTAGGGAATGAGAGGGGCAATCACATGCCACATATCGGGGCATAGGGGCAATCACATAAGGGGAAGCCCACAATAGGGTATATAATGTGTAGGAGGGAGAAATCGTGGTACATGAAGTGTCTGGACCTTGATTTTTCCACCCTTGTTTATACGCCTTTCGCCTTTTATGAATTTTCTTTAATTAACTGCTTGGGGCTCAAGGATAAGAGCATGATGTGTCAGATATAGCAATGATTACCCCTTTTAAGGTAGGGCGGTTCATTTCCTTCTAGGGGGTTGGGACAATCATGGGTTCTTGTATGAAAAAGGAGGCTCATCTAGGGCTTATGGAACTGGGTGATGGCCATGGGTAAGATGCAAAGCTCATGCATTGACTTTTTCCCACGTGCTAATCATTTTTGTCCTGAACTTCTTTTGCATTTTGTGGTACAATTTCCTGTTAAGTGTGGCCAATTATGTTTTTTCTTTTTCTTTTAGCTACTTGAACCTCCGAGGCATCATTCCAGGCGTCACCCAAAGTGGGGCAAGGGGATAGGGAGGCTGACCCTATGGGGACCCATGGGGGCTATGTGGACCCAAGTGGGAGAAATGATGAATGAGGGCACAATGAGTGAAATGGAAGCAATATATGTGGATAAATGAGTGGGACCACGCATCCAAAGTCGGGGTTTCCCAAGTAGTACCACCCTAGAACCAAATGGTCAATAAAGGAGATCTAACGGGACTAAGATGCAATGGTAACACCTAAAAGAGATGAAGGGGATATGAGCCTAGACTAAGCCCACTCTTTTTGCCAGAACCCCCCATCAATCCATGCGTAGAAGTATCCATGATAAGTAAACCCAGTACTCAATTACCAAATGACAAGACATACCTTTAGATTTGGGAGGCCCACCTTCAAATATACAATCAATACTCATGCAAGAGCATCCTGCTTGGGTTTTATTAAAATATTGTGTAATTAGGGGGGTGATGATTTTTTAATTATTTTATAAATTATTGTGCTCATTTTAATAAATTAAGAGAGAAAATTGTAAATGAGGATTATTGTAAATATTCTTTTAATAAATTAAGGATATGAGTGGAGTTGAATTAGGTAGATAATCTAGGGATTAGGAATTCCTTAAACGAGACTTAGTTGAGTCAAAAAAGGATAAATCTAATTTAGATTTTAGTTGATATTTGTGTTGAGGAAATTATGGATTGGAATAATTTCATTATTATGTATAAATATGAGGAGTGTGTGAGGATGGGAGATAGTGAGGAATACAGAGAGAGAGAGATGGTTTGAGAGCTTTTGTAAAGGGTCAAAAGTCGAAAGGCCATCCATTGTAATATTCGGCCAGATGTTTTGAATTTGAGAATCCTTATTGTATTTTATATAAGCAGCTTGGTTATTGTTTGAATCTCTCTTTGTTTATAATTGGAGTTGAAATTAAGTAGCTTTGTATGAAATTTTTGTGCTAATTTTTGAGAACAGGTTGAAGAAGTCTGTATTATGTGCTAGGATCTGTTTTATAGCAGAATCCTGGCGTCACTTGGTATTAGAGCCTAAGGAGATGATTTTGAGGATGAGTCTCTCCTAAGTTGAGGTTGTTTTGTTGATTGCTTGTTGTGAGTGAGGAGAGCAGGTCAGATTACATGTGGAGGAGTCGTACTCTTCGAAATAAATTTCATGGTTGTTTAATCTAGCTTCAAACCAGGAAAGTGACCTGCGAATTGGACATATATTCTATCTAACTACGAGATAAACCAGGGTGTTGTCAGCACTCCATTCATGTTCTGAAGATTTGTGCCCAATATAATTCGTTATGACCTCCACAATTTCTTGGGAGAAATGCCAACAGTTCTCAGTGCTTCCACTATATTCGTCGTGGATTCCATCCTTGAGAAATTCATTCTGACATTGCATTTGTCGCATATCTGTGAAATTGATCTACAATTTAAGAGATTTCGCCGTCGAGATGGCACGAGGTGTGTGGATGCAAACGATGAAGGAGTTGAAGATCGTGGAGATGGGTTGTGTGGCCAACACAAATTGAGTTCGATACAGCCCAGTCCCTACGGAATTGTGGAGGAAATTAAGCATGACAGTGTGCTTTCCCAATACAGTTCCCGTGGGTATGGTATGCAACTAGCATATGGTATGTGTTAACAGAGAGTTTTTATATCGGGTTTTGTTAACAAAAATATATAACTATGCAACGCTGTTCAGACATATACGCAGTCACCGTGCTTTGATATCATGTTTTGGCATGTGTAGTTCAAATTTCTTGTGTGATTGTGTGAGGAACTAACGTAGTTTCCATGGGGCTATGATGAGAGTAGTATTAACATGCTGTGATTTGGGGTGTGCGACATTCAGTTCTTGGAGTTCGCGTGAAGATTAAACAAAGACCCGTGGAGTAATGGTGATGGGTAGTGTTCGATATATGTGTTATGGACAACACATTCCGATATGATATAGTCAGTTTGAAATCGTATACTTAGCTGCAATGTCTTTGATTCCTATGTGATGATTTGCATTGGAAAAAAAAAAAAAAAAAAAAAAAAAAAAAACTCAGCGTTTCCTTCCAAAGTGCTTTATTCCATATTTGTGGTGGTTTTTATATGAAGTGTAGCACTGGGATGTGCGGAGAAGCCGAGAAGATATTTTTGTAGGGTATAAAGGATGCAAAAAGGCACGTTGCTGCACATTGGGAACTTGTGAACGTGGTGTTGGCAAATGGGCTACATTGGAGACCTGCATCCAGATAGAAGTAGTGAATTGGTCTGCCAATATTCTTTTGTGTAACTCATTACAGTAGGGAGTTTGTGGAGAAGACTTGATTCTGACAATAAGATCTCGTTGTTAGAATTTGGTGTAGCAGGATTAATTGAGTTTTATTGATACATAGTTGGAGTTTTATTTTATTGATGCAGATCGCTATTTATAGAATGGAACACCCAGCTACTAGAATTAGTGCTAGCTTGTTCAGTAATGCCTAGCAATTATAATTCACTAGTTCTTTAGGAGCACATTGAGGCTCGATTCCCTTGGGAAATGTGATCTGGCAGAGTTGCAGAGTGAAGCCGCGGAAGCGTGAGGAAGAACACTCAAATTTGGAGCTGCTAAAAGGGCATATTTGTTGCATTTTCTGCATCAACATGTAGACCTGGTTGCTGAGACCGCATTACAACCTCTGATGCTGTCACAGTGGAGTTGGGAGATGATGACAGTATGAATTGGCATTCATAACTGCATTGGTAGTCTGGAAAATTGGTTTTATATATGAAAAATGGCATTTATAACTACATTGGCAGTCTTGATGACAACAAATATGAATTGGAGTGGTGCAGTAGAATTATGAGTCAAGGGCAAAGGTATGTTAAGTAAAGTTGTGGGACTGAGCATGTTATATGTTGACATTTTTGGGTTTTCTTAACCAAAAATCGAAATTATCAATAAATATTTTTGCGGGGATGATTTATATATATGTCATCTTGCTGTTCAAAATTAAAATGTTGTGAATGCGGAGGTATAAGGTTTTATCACCACAGTAGCTTTAAAGAAAATTAAGTTTCGCTTAAATGAATGGAAAAGGAGAATGCACAAATCCTAGGTGATATAAAGAGAAGCATGCATTTTTATATGAAATGGTTTATTATGCATAGTGTGGATTCTTTGTAATTTTGGCTAAGTCATTTTGGATCAAAGCTTATAGTTGGAATGGGGGAATTCTTTTGATTTGTGTTTAAGGTTGAAAACACAATTGCTTGATGTTGTAGAATCTTTATTTTACAATCATGTGGCGGCATCTAAGGAGGTATTATTCAGGATGGGCACAATATACAAGTTGTACATTATTCATCAAATAGGTTGAAAACATGAATAACTTGTTCTCTGTACACAGGTGTAGAGATGTGAATTGATGTAAAATTTATAATGTGTAGTTGTATGGTGCATAAAAGTGCAGGAAAAATGTTGGCACTAAGATGACAAGCTTATGGTATGAAGGGCATGTGAATATTCACAATGAAAAAGATGGCACGGAAGAGTGAAGTTCGGAGAGTTGAAATTGCAAAGAGAAGGTTTATTAATTACCTTAATGGGAGCATAAGGTATGATAATTCAAAAAGGTATTTTTGAATGTTGAAAATGGAATGGTTTATTTATTTCACCATAAAATAAATCTTGAAAACATGGATTGCATTTTGATTAAAGACTTCAACATCATGTGAAATTTTAATGGGAAATTGATGATCTTTCATAAGGATGGAGTATGAGAGAGAGTGAAGATTTTACATCCTAAAAATGTATTAGGGGTGTATGTTCGTTGGAAGATTGTATAACTTGAATTAAGTCAAATATCCACTATCATAATTATTGGGCAAGCCTTGAAGTTAAAACAGATGTTAGGGTCAAATGAAAGTTTGGATAGTTTGAGTTAAGATTGAGTATTTTTCATCCAAGATGAAGAGTTGGTGTAAAGTCTGAAGTCAAAGAGTCATAAACTAAGTCAGAGGTCTGAATGTAATTGGGTGCATGATCGGCGGAGCCCGACACCCAAAGAGGTTGGTCATTGTAACACAAGCATTACTAAAGTGTTGTTTGCAGCAAAGAGGAGCAAGAGAGTTGCCAGAGATGATTCCAAGACAGAGAACTGAAAGAGGTCAAGCACAGGAAGAGAGCTTGTATTGCTGAATGGAAAGTATGAAGGCTTGCTGAAAAGGGGATTCAAATGAAATCCACGCATGAACAAATGAAGTTCACAAAGGAGGAGAAGATGACTGTTGATAGTCATTTCAGAAGATCTAATGAAGGCCACAGAAGAAGAAATAAGAAGGAAAATACCAAGGAAAATGGCATATGTATGAAGTTGAATGATGAACAGTATGAGCGGGAGAAAGCTGAGATAGCAGTTCACCTTGAGTTATTGATGGAATTGTTGCAGAGAAATAAAGACCAGAGACATGGTAGGACCATGAGGAAGAAAGTGAAGTGGTAGAGGCTACACGCAAAGAGGGAACAATAAGTAAACCTACAGTTGATAGAAGAGTTGAGGAAACTCGAGCAGATGATGAGTGTACAAATGAGATGTGAAGAACTCAGAGAGGCTGAGTTAAAAATGGAAGTTTCCATTTGTGGCCCATAACATGGTGAAATTATGGGTGATGAGATCAATGAGGAAGATCTCATGAAATATTGGAATAGTTCAGAAGAATTTGAAGATGTGTTGTTGAGAGAAGCAGATGAGGCTATGAAGCCTTTCATTTTTAAATCTCACAGTTTATATATGTTTGCAGGATGTGCGAAAGATGGTGGACAGTCTGGTGAAACTGTCACAGAGATGAATGAAACTCTTGAGGTGAAGTGTGATGGAGAATGCCTTTTAGAGGAGGAAGGTATCGATTTGTTGCAGCAGGAAGAAATCATAAATGAATTCTTGTTTGGGGTAAGACAACCAGTTGAAGTTGTTATGGAGCAGAAGCATAATGAAAATTCCGAAGTGATATTCCAAGGAGGTAAACAAATGAATTTGTTTAATGAAATTACTAACTGAATTTTACAATGTGATGATACAGAAACCATGATAACTCAGGAAGATTTCCAGAAGAAGAATGAAGCTGGGAATGAAAGTTGTGATGAAACGTTTGAAAGATTTCACATGGAAATAGAGTTCTTGGAACGATGGCTTAAGGAACCTGAAGGGGAGATGAAACTTGCAAAACCTAATACAGAAGAAATTGCAGTTACTGTGCATGATAGGAATGAAATGTTTCTAACATTTAGAAAGTTGAGTGAATGTTATAACTCTTCAAATGATAATATGGCTGTATATAAAAAAGGAAACATAAATAAATATGATGTTGAAATCAGATAAATTGAGAAGAATTATTTGGAGTTGAGATGAAAGATCAGGGGCAGCAAGAAAATTATGTCCGTAGAGACATAAAGGAGACAGAAATATTGATCCAGCAGAATAAATATGAAAGCATCCAAAAATTCAAAATAGGATTTGTTGAAATCCAGAAAGTCAATGATGAGAGATTGGTGCTTGAAGCATCAAAAGAGGCCGAAAGGTCTTGTATTTTTGAAACTAATAGTTTGTTGATGAATGCAGGTACAACACTGGGTGAGAAAGTTGTTGCTATAAAAGAAATCAATGACTATAGTTCTAATCAAGAAGGAGTTATTGATTATTCTTCATTGCAGGAGGTTGAGTGTTCAACACTATTGGAGATGGAAGCATCAAACAAAGAGGATTTACTCCGAGGAATTGGCAAAAGAAAGTGTTGGAGAAGCCGATGGAATCCGATTGACCGAGTAAGTGATGAATTACAAAATGGAGTTGATACTTTAAAGGACCAGCGGCATAACAGAGTTTGGAATCCTGGAGGGAGCAAGTTATTTGAGACTTGTGGTTGTCGCATAATTACAAAAAAGCGATAGACCTCATAGACAAGAGTCTATGGAAACTTCTCTACACGGGGAGTCTGATGCAAGAGCATCCTACTTGGGTTTTATTAAAATATTGTGTAATTAGGGGGGTGATGATTTTTTAATATTTTATAAATTATTGTGCTCATTTTAATAAATTAAGAGAGAAAATTGTAAGTGAGGATTATTGTAAATATTATTTTAATAAATTAAGGATATGAGTGGAGTTGAATTAGGTAGATAATCTAGGGATTAGGAATTCCTGAAACAGGACTTAGTTGAGTCCAAAAAAAGGATAAATCTAATTTAGATTTTAGTTGAGATTTGTGTGGAGGAAATTATGGATTGGAATAAATTCATTATTATGTATAAATATGAGGAGTGTGTGAGGATGGGAGACAGTGAGGAATACAAAGAGAGAGAGATGGTTTGAGAGCTTTTGTAAAGGGCCAAAAGCCGAAAGGCTATCCATTGTAATATTCGGCCAGATGTTTTGAATCTGAGAATTCTTATTGTATTTTATATAAGCAGCTTGGTTATTGTTTAACTCTCTCTTTGTTTATAATTGGAGTTGAAATTACGTAGCTTTATATGAAAATTTTGAGTTAAGTTTTGAGAACAGGTTGAAGAAGTCTGTATTATGTGCTAGGATTTTTTTTATAGCAAAATCCTGGCATCAAATACATATGGGTGAGGGACCACATGGTTGTCTTAGGTGGCAGAGAAATGGCACAAAAAGCCAGTAGGAGGCTGCAAGGGGCTGTTGGCTGAGGTCCATCATGGAGAAAAATATCCTAGGGATATCACCCACGTAGTGGTGTGTAACAAGCAGGATCCCAAGGTTGACCCTCCTCCCCTGGTCAACGCTGATACTGAACTCTTCACAGTGCAAGAGGTAGAGATGGGTATCAAGAAGTTGGTTGTTGGAAAATCAAAAGGCTTAGCTGAAATCCAAGCAGAGTTTCTAAAGTGGGGCTTAAAAATATTTGCACCTCACATTACAATTTTTTTTAACATCATACAGCAGGGTTTCCCCACAGATTGGACAACTAGTTTGGAAATACCTCTTTTCAAGAGTGGTGACGTCAATAATCCCTCCAATTATAAGACCATAATGATAAACCTCTTGTTTACAAAGTTATTTGGAAGCATGCTAGAAAAAAAATAAACAAGTGGGCAGAAGAAAGATATAAACGTGCTAAAGGGCAAGCAGGTTTTATACTTAAATATTCCACATCTGACCATGGTATAAATTTAAGTTACATCATTGAAAAATTTTGGGAGAAAAAGGAAGAAGCCTTTTGTTTCTTTGATGATTTCAGAAAAATGTTTGACACAATTCCTAGGAATAAGCTTTGACATAGAATGGAGGAACTTGGGGTTCATAGGAATTTGAGAGTAGTTGTGCATAAGTTGTATGAAGATGTGAAAGTCAAAATTAAAACTTAAGCAGACATATCTGAAAGTTTTAGAAGCGATATTGGGGTCAAGCAACGTTGCCCATTGTCTCCTACCATCTTTGGTTTATATATCGATAAACTTGAAGAGTGGCTAAATTCACAAGGGGGTAACGATATCCATTTGGACAAGTTTGTTATAAGACTTATTTTGTATGCAAATGACATTATTTTGATTGCTAAATAGGCTCTTGGTTTGCAAGAGCACTTACTTTACCTTGAACATTTTTGTAGAAGGGTGGGGATGCAAGTCAATATCAGCAAAACAAAAGTAGTGGTTTTCTCTAAAAAAAGAAAACATAACCATCAGAAGTTCTACTTCGAAGGCAACATCTTGGAAGAAGTTGCAGATTACAAATACCTCAGAATTGACTTCAAAAAAAATCTAAGCTAGGATGGTTGTAGAAAGAAAAGAACTTTGGGGGGTTGGAAAGCATTTTATGCTTTTCAAAATAGGTGTAGAGAGGCAGAGTTATGGGTTTGGAAAACCACTAACTATTTTTTGGATTTTAGTGATTCCGATGATTCTGTACGGTTGTCAACTGCGAGCTAGCAGTACATCCAACATGTAGTGGAAACAAATTGAGAAAATTCAGAAGCATTTGATTACAAACAAATTCAAAATTAAAAGTGCAGTTTCTTATGTTATCTTGTTAAGTGAAACAGGGTCTGCTCCTATTGAAGAAATTTCTATGGTGCGAGTCATAAGGTATTTAAAAAAAAAAGAGCAAATGGAAGAGGGCAGATGGCCTAAGGTTGTCTTTAATGACATATTGTGCAAAATAAAAAAGACTTGGATGCGACAAAATAACAAATGGTTTAGTAAATGGGGTATTTTCTTGAACATGTGTCCCATAAATAGTAAAGAGATAAAATCTTTTGTTATGGATAAGTTACACAAGCATATATGGGAAAAGGAGCTAGGGAGAAAGAAAAAGTACTATATTGAAGAGTTTAATCCCACTCATAATCATCAACAGAAAGAGTACATAGGGGCCAATATTTCTTGGAGAGTCAAATTTATTGTTGCTCAATTAAGGACTAATTATCATCAAATCTGTTGTGAAACAAGGCCTTGGAAAATTCCAAAAGAACCATGGGAGGAAAGAGTATATCTTTTTTTCTCTTCGAGTAAAGTGGAAACAAAAAAGAATTTCATCTTAGAATGCGACGTCATCAAAGACAACAGGGAAAGCTATGTAGATATTCTGGAAACTAGCTCTTGGGATAATCTATTCAATGAGGGGTTTGTCAAGAAGCTGAGAGCATTTATTGTGAGGCTTCATAGGAAAAGGGCCGAATACAAGAACTATATGGAGAAGAAATCTGTTCCATAGGCTATCTTTAGCCTCGTTGATGTTAAAATAATTTCTTCTTCTTCTTCTATTTGGACTTCTATTGAAACCAATGTTACGAAAATGTCTCTCCAACAGTACAAATTACTAAAAAGAGTTTTATTCTTATAGAGGGAGAGAAGCACAAATGAAAACATGAAAACAAAGGCACTCCATTGGTCTACCTTGCTATTAATCACTAAGCCACATGCTTCCTATTGTGGCTCATTTGCATTTACCTTTGAAATATTTTTCAAAACGCCAAAAAACATATATGATAGAAAATGTAAAACTTTGTGTGTCATAGAAAAATTTTGATTTATATATTGGTACATTAACATTACATGATGAGATGTGAAGGTGGGTCAAGTCGGGCTCATTCACGTGCAGAACAGTGCAAGAGCCGCACCGATGGGAATGCTTAGAACATTGCACACCAAATAGGGTCGATTCGGGCTCATTTGCAAGCTCAGGAGGCACCAACGCGACAGAATACTAGATAAACTCAGGAGGGTTACACTGTGGAGCAACCAAACTAATTTCCCAAAGATGGAGAAAGGGCACATTAACCTTAAACACTTAAGAGTTTTGGAGAAGGCGCAAAGGGAAAAACAGATGGTCGGGATCAAAGCGTAGAACTGGAGCAGAGAGATAGACGGCAGAGATTAAATCGCAAACCACAAACCACGAGTTTCAAAGGATAGGCATGGGAGGTAAGTGATAAAGTCACGAAAGTGCGACATATGATGCCAGGTGGGACCCGATCGCATAGCGCACATGGCAGGTTTTAAAAGATAAGTGTTAAGGCAAGGTTAAATTCAACGAAATGTGGAGTGCGATGTGGCAGACGACATAGCCCTGCCTGCATACCGCACAACGCAAGTTTTAAAAGTTAAGGGCAAAGGGTAAGTGTTATAATCGTCAAAGTGCGATGTGCGATGCGTTGGGGCCTGATCCCAAATCACGAATCACAAGTTTTTAAAGGATCACTACGGGAGATAAGTGATAAGGTCATCGAAGTGCAATGTGTGATGCCAGGTGGAACCCGATCGCATAGCGCACATCGCAAGTTTTAAAAGATAAACGCTAAACACTAAGGAAAATTTAAAGACGCTGAAATGCGAAGTGTGATGTTGGCACAGACGCGATGTGGTTCCAAGATGAAATCTAAAGGATTTCAATTCCGGGCTTATGTGCCATTTTATGAAGAAATAGGTAGAACACGAAAGAAAAAATTGGGTAACTGACCCGATGCAGATCAAAGGAGAAGAGGCAGAGTCAGGTAGTAGGTGATATGATTGACAAAGTTTGAAGCACAGAGGCATAGGCAGAGTCGGGCAGAAGAGTGTATAGCGGCCCTATTGGGAGCATGATAGCTGGGTCAAGTCGGGCACTGAGGCGTCATTACAGAGCTGTGCAACCGCTGCATCATAACCAGAAAGGACACCTCGGTACTTCAGGAGGACGCATCAACAACATCAGATTCAACAAAACGAACAATTTTCCAGTTTTAATTTGTTTTCTTAAGTATGATTGTAGAAGTAATCTTAACAGTTTAGGTAGTCGAATAGTTTCAAAAAGTTCAAGAGTTACGAACCATTGTGATGTATTTAAGTAGATAGAAATAAAGAGAATGGGTTCCGAGTTTTGGACCTCTGGAGGGTTTTTAATTTGGTACTGAATTTTTTGAGAAATAAATGAAAGAAGATCAAGTTTCCTGCAGCTGTTGATGTTGATATGTCTTTCCAGTTTCGCTCTGTGTTTATTCCTCTTTGAATGAAGTGAAGTAATGTAGCAGTCAGTCTCTTAATTACATATGTGAGTAAGAGTTAAACAACCTTAATTTGCACTCCTTCACCTCATCTCTTCTTTCTTCACAAAATCCTGATGAAACTTTAAAGTAATAGATTCTGTGTTTGCACCATATTATTTCGAGTTTCCTCTCTCTCCATGAATTCCCTCTGAAACTTAAAAGTGATAGATTGTGTTTCTCAGCATATCACTTCAAGTTTCCTTTACAGTTATTCTTTTCATTTCATTCGGATATCAGCAGTTTATTGCATTGTGAAGGCTTTCATTATATTAGATTATTGAGTGTATTAAATAATTAGATTCCAAAGGTGTTAAGTAGAGGCCATTCGATATTATAAGTTTGACATACATTTACAAAATGTCTTGAACACTGATTCCTTACCACAACCAAGGGATTGTTTCTTGAGATACAACATTTTCTGGTGCCGTTGCCGAGGACAAAGAAACAAAGTTTATTTTCCCTGGGTTTTTCACATTATTTCCTTTGGTTATTCAGTGAGGAGGAAATATTCGGTCGTATTTGTTATTTTCAAAATTTTGGCTTTCAAAAGGCCTCACACAAGGTTAAATACCTCACAACAGATAGTCCCTGCTTTGCCAGATCCAGAAAGATTGGTTTCTAAAAAGGCTCAGAAACTTGAAACTCCTTCAATACCTGATCTTGCATTTCTTGCTCCTGGCAACAGTTCTCATAACCCTTTGTTTGAATATATTTCCAAGGAACTCCCTTTCTGGGAACAAGATACTCCTTCCACACCCATTTATTTTCAAGAAACTCAGTTAGAAGAACATTATTTCTAGTCTGTTTCTTTTCCCCCACTCAAGCTCAACCAAATATAGTTTATGGTCCCTCTGCTATTGTCCATCAACCCACCCCCATATGAGTTTTTCCTCCACCTTCATTCACCTTCACAACAAGTTCATCAACCTCAACCATGTTGGAATCACAATTGCCATTAGACCAAAACTTGTTGGCGTTAGTCTCCACTATAATCGCTAGAGTTAGGATCCATGAGAGGCGGTTAGTCCATGTCGCGAAACACACGGGGAGTGTTGAACCCAATTTCCAACAATCTACCCCCCAATGCGAGCTGGGTGAGTTTTGAACTCGAGACCTGTCACTCTGATACCACTTGTTGGAATCATGATTTCCATTAGACCAAAACCCGTAGGCGTTAGTCTCCGCTACAATTGCTAGAGTTAGGATCCACGAGAAGCGGTTAGTCCATGTCACGAAACACATGGGGAGCGTTGAACCAAATGTCCAACAAACCACCCAAGGAGCAGTTAACCAAGTTGTTAATATGGCAACACCAGTTGTCTTAATGGATAGATATGCACCACTAAATCTTCCGCAACCAATGAATGCCATGCCTCAAGAATACCTCAAATTAATTCCTCGTTTCACTAGAGAAGATGAAGTAACTGTAGAAAAAAATTTACCCTTTTTTTTCACTTTTGTTGAGAATTTAAATGTAGAACATCTTGATGTTGTGATGAGACTATTTTTGTATTCTCGAAGTGGAGAGGCTAGGAAATGGTTCAATGTTTTACCAAATGATTCCATAAATGACTGGGAAGAGTTAGAAACTCAATTCACTTAGGGATGGGGAGAGAAGAGAGATCATGGTTACTCATTGACAAAGTTTAATGCAATTAAAAGAAAGCCTAGTGAATTTTTTTTTGAGTTTGTAAAAAGATTCAACAAATTGTACAATAATTTACCTATAGAGATGAAGCCCCCCCTTGTAGGAGCAAGGGTAGTTTTTGTTGGGGCTTTTGAAGATGATTCTAGCTTTACATTGAGAGAGAGAAGAGCCCCTACTCTTGAGTAGATACAGAAATATGCTTTAGAGATTGAAGCTAATATGATTGCAGCTAGAAAGGCGAAAGGGAAACGACCAGTCCAAGAGAAGAGGAAGGAAAAAGAAGAATCATCACAAGATCTAAGAATTAAAGATATGATAGGTGATAAAAAATTTGACAAATAAGCTAGCTAAGATGGAATTGGAAAATAAAAACTCCCAAAGACAAGTACAAAAAAACCGAGGGGGGTTTAACCCTCAATTCATAAGACATCCCCTGCAAACCTTGTAGAGGGAAGGAAGAGATCAAGACCAGGTTCAAGCTCCATTGTATATAGAAGCAACACCTAGAGAGCCAACAGAAGATGACCAAAGGGAGGCTGAGGATAAGGTATCTACTATGTATGCAATAGAAGAGGATGAAGAGGAATATTGCGAGGGAGAATATGTTGAAGCTGAAGTTTCTTTTGATCAGGATGAAATGGATGAATACTGTAGGCAATTCATATATTTCATGCAATTTGAGTTACATAAAAAGTATGATTTGAGGTCTAGAAAGAGATCAAGGGTGCAGGATAATGAAGGTGAACAACAAGGTTCCATTCCTCCTCCAACGATGAATCCACTTGTTGGGAAAAATACTGAGAGGGGGGGGGGGGTGAATCAGTATTTACTGCATATTCAAAACTTTTACTTTTTCTTGCTTCTAAAACCCATACGCTACTTTTCTGATGCAGACTCGCGTATATACGCGGATACCCTTTATGAAACTCGCATATGCACAGAGATATTAATACATAAACAATTCTTTACTAAGATCCTTACATGTATTTATTCATCAGATGTTTATATAGCAGTAGACATGTGCAGTAATAACAGAATGAAACATCACACAAAAGCAACACATATGAACACCATGATTTTTAGGTGGAAACCCATGTCGGGAGAAAACCACCGCTGCCATTGTCTCAGTCTTCAATATTTTATTATAGAGAAAAACTTCTTACAATCATGTATTGGTGCAGACTTATACCAGCACACAGGCACCCACCTGCCGAAGGCTACAACCTTCTCTCGTTTTCCAGCCTTTCCTGAAAGGGAGCTTCAACCCCCTGCTCTCATTTACCAGTCTCACCTGGAAGGGAGCTACTACCCCCTGATATTTGCACCAGCCTCTGATGATATTATCAGACTGAAGGCTTCAACCCTCAGATCCACTGCAGACCACGTTTCATCAATTTTCAAACTGGATCCAACAGCTTCAACACAACCCTTCACTCTTCAATAGACATACTTTGCCCAATGCTACAAACAGAACAGTGAACTCACTATGACCAGAATATCAGAGTTAACCCAGACTTCAGATCAGACATTCAGAAACACATCCAACTTTGAGACCCCATTAATTCAGATTCCATACGCGCTTTTAGTAAAACAGACCCGCGTATGTACGCATGTTTCATACGACCAAACCGCGTATACTTCAGTAAATTTTTCAAATAAATTCTAACTGTGCATACGGGCCTTTCCCTGAACGGAGCCGCGTATACATGCGCTCTTCACGAAACCAACCTGCGTATGGATCTCCAAAAGATAAACTTTGCACAACAGATCAGATCTATGAACTTACCAAGATTTCTTCGACTTCTTCAACTGATTTGCGCCAGGTCTTCATCACTTCTTTTCAGATTATCCAAGAGATTCACCATTTCAAGATCTAGAGATCTTGAACCTTCATTATGTTCATAGATGCATCATAGATTCAGGTCTATCAATTAAGAGCAAAATTTAACCATACAGATATACTCCAGAGTGAAGTATTCATTAAAGCCCAGACCACCACACCCTTTGCACAATAAATTTCTTCTCCTTATATAGGTTTACCCTTTATCAATACCATGGGTCAAAACCACATTACTTTCGATGGTATTCCTGGGCGGGGTCACATAGACGAATCATTACTCAATACAATGGGTCAATACCATGGTGGTTACCCCTGGTTTTGCACTTTATGAGCGCTTTTGCCCATACGCGACTTGGCACGTTATTTTCCACGTGCATAGGCGACTTATCCTAGACAAATCCGCGTATGCCTTGAGACATACTCTTTTCATCATAGATCTAGCACATACTGAATTCCTTTCTTCATTACCTTCTGTACTCATTGTAGATACATCAGATTTACATCATTTAACAAGTTCATCAAGACATATTCCATCAGGGACAACTTCATCAAGTAGGTTGCCATCATCTTCATCAAGTGTGTTGCCATCAAGGACAACACTCTACATCATATTGCCAACACCACTACAAAAGGACCCTATGAAACAGGTCAGTAATAAGAAACAACCTGTAAATTCACTTAATAGAACAAATGTGCAGCAGGGTGAATCTTCCCAAAACAAATCAGTTGACACTAATATCCTGGAGAGAGTTGTTCCTGTACCTGAACAAGAAGAAAATTATAGAAAGAGTGAAGAAGAAATCGAAAAGAACGTTAAGCAAACTCATGCTTTGAATTTGACAAAAGAGTTGGAGAAGGTAAAAATTTAGCTGCCTCTTCTAGAATTAGCCAAAATACCAGCTTACAAGAAAGAAATTTCAGAATTTATTAATCTCACACAGGTGGAAGACATAAGTGACACAGTGAACTTACAAGAAGAAAAGTCAGTTGTCACCTTTGGTCCTCATGTAGAAGAAATAGATCCCTCTGTTCCACCCTTCTATATTTCTTCGTTGCTTCATGATTATACTCTACATAATTGCATGTTGGACTTAGGAGCGTCCCATAATCTCATGCCATTGTCTATTATGAAGGAAATTAACTTGCAAATTACCAAACCTTATAGGGATCTATATTCATTTGATTCCAAAAGGGTGAAATGTGTTGGGTTAATTAAAGATGTAGCAGTTTCGTTGGCACAAATACCAACAAAGAGTATAGTCATGGATGTAGTGGTTGTTGACATCCCAGCCAGGTTTGGAATGCTCCTGTCAAGGTATTGGGGAGAAAAGTTGGAAGGTGTACTAAAATTAGATTTCACGCATGCTATCATTCCAGTTTTTAATGGGGAAGAAAGGAGGTTGCACAAGGAAACAAGGTTTTTGAAGACTACCTCCAAGAAAGATGCAGGAAATTCCCCCATTTATAGTCAAGAAATAGAAGACCTTTCTTGTTTCATGCTGCATGAAAATGCGGAATTTGTTGAAGACACAGAGAAGAAGCTCTCATTAGCAGTTGTAAATAATGCGCTGCACTCAAGGAATATTTGGAAGTGCTACTCTGATGGTGCCTACTCCAAGGAGGGCGCAGGTGATGGATTCTTGCTGATATCACTAGAAGGTAACCTCATGCCTTTCTCTTTTAAACTAGAATTTGATTCAACAAACAATTTGGCTGAGTATGAACCCTTAATCTCAAGCCTTCAAGTTTCTAAACAGATGGGAGTTCAATGTATTTCAATTTTTGGTGACTCTGAATTGATAATAAGGTAGATTAAAAATCATTGTCAAACCAAGCATCCGAGATTAAGATCATATAGGAATGAAGTGTGGGATTTGGTAGAAAACTATTTTGAAGCATTCAATCTTCAGTATATTCCAAGGGAGGAGAATAGATTGGTCGATTATTTAGCAGTTGCAGCCAACACCTTCACACCTCCAATAAATCCAAGGTTAAGGTATGATATTGAAATTAGGCATAGACCTTCTATCCCTAATAATGTGAAACATTGGTAGGTGTTTGACGATGATGAACAGATAAGTCAGTTCTTGACCATGATTGGAAACTTTGAAGACACTGAGATAGACCAAGAGGAAGAACAAACAGAGCAGAAAGTAGAAATAAGAAACCTTAAGCAGTCAATAGGTGAACATAATATTATCCAATTGAAAGATAATGTGATCCCTAAAGGGTTGGTTCCCCTTGAAATATTATTCGATAATAATGATGTTGTTGTTGATTAAAAAAAAACACATCAAGAAGAAGAGATGGGAGATTGTAATTTGGGAACTCAGCAAGAACCCAAAATAGTAAAATTGTTCAAAGGTGTTCCCAAAAAATACAAAGAAAGATACATTGATATTTTTAAGAAATATATGGATGTGTTTTCCTAGTCGTATGAAGACCTAAAAACATATGGCAAAAGAATTATTCAACATAAGATTCCATTGAAGGAAGTACTCAAACCACACAGATAGAGGCTCATACAGATCAATCCATTGTTGTTAGCTCCAATTGAAAAATAAGTGAAGAAACTATTGTAGGAGAAAATTATAGTCCCTCTCAGATATTCAGACTAGGTTTCTAATCTGGTCCCTATAAGAAAGAAGAATGGAGAGATAAGACTGTGTGTAGACTTCATGAACTTGAATTGAGCATCTATAAAAGATAATTATCCTTTGCCGAAAATGGATTGTCTTACAAAAGGTGACATGAGTTCACAGGTTGTATATGGTTGACAGATTTTCTGGGTATAATCAGGTAATAGTAGAAAAAGAAGATCAAAAGAAGACTTCTTCCACTACGCCTCGGGGCACCTTCATGTACGCAAGGATGCCATTTGGCCTTATGAACACAGGTGCAACATTTCAGAGGGCCATGGACATAGCCTTCATTGGTGACAGGTTTGTAGTTATATATCTGGATGATGTAACTGTTTTCTCAGGGTCAGATGATGAACACTTAGAGAATTTGCAAAAAACTTTTCAAAAGTACAGAAAGTTTGGTCTGTAATTAAATCCCAAGAAATATTTATTTTCCTTAGAAGAAGGTACATTATTGGGTCACATAGTTTCTAAAAAAGGAGTAAATATTGACCCAGCAAGGGTGGAAGCCATTCAGACTATTCCTTTACCCATAAGCAAGAAGGATATCCAGAGATTCCTGAGAAAAGTAAACTTTATGAGGAGGTTTGTGCCCGATTATGTTGAGATCGTGAGAAGCATAACAGATATGTTGAATAAAAATGCAGAAGTGAAATGGGATAAGGAAGCAAGAGATGCATTTGCTAGAATAAAGGAAGCACTGCAGGAAGCCCCAGTTTTGATTAGCCCATACTATCAAAAAGCCTTTCAGGTATTCTCATTTGCATCCCCCACTACTATTGCTATTGTGTTGTTGCAGAAAAATGAAGACAATAAGGAGAAACCAGTTGCATTCTTCAGCAAAGTTCTCAGAGATGCTGAGCTCAAATACAATATTCCAGAGAAAAAAGTATATGCTTTGGTCAAATCACTGAAATCCTTTAGGACTTATGTGTTGTATTCCCAAATAACTGCTTATGTTCCTAATTCTGCTATGAAGGAAGTGTTGGTCAAAAGTGACGTTGAAGGAAAAAGGGGGAAGTGGATAGAAAATATCCAAGAGTATGATTTGGACATCAAACCCACCAAGTTGGTCAAGGGACAGGGGTTAGCGAAGTTGTTGACAGAGACAAATTTTCAAGCCTTGGGAATTACTTTGTTGGCACCAGTGGATGGAGCTGTAAATGAAAAGGGTCAAAGCAAGTTCAAAACATGTATCCAATACAAATTTTTGTGCTCTGATTGGTATAAAGATATTGTGCATTACCTGTGTTTCTTTTTCTATCCAAATTCACTGAATAGAACAAAATACAGAGCTATCAAGATCAAGTCTCAACCATATGTTATCGTAGAAGAGAAGCTATACTGGAAAGATCCTGTTAGTATTTTGTTGTTATGTTTGATCGAAGGAGAATCTATTGAAGTCACCAAACAATATCATGAAATTATGTGTGGAGGACATTATAGCTGGAAGGTCACTGCTCATAAAATTCTTAAGTTAGGCTTCTCTTGGCTAACCCTATTTGCAGATGTTTATAGACTGGTCAGAAGTTGTTAGAAGTGTCAACTTTTTATTGAAAATAAAAAACTTGCTCCATTACCTTTCATCCCAATGTTTATTGAAGAACCTTTCAGGAAATGGGGATTGGATTTTATTGGAGAGATCAATCTGCCATCAAACGAATAGTTCAAGTGGATTCTGACTGCCACTGATTATTTTACAAAATGGGTTGAAGCAATACCCACGAGGAAGGCGAGTGACCAAGTGGTGATGAAGTTTTTGGAGGAAATTTTTTTCAGCAGATTCAGATGTCCAGTCAAAATTGTCACTAATAATGCTCATGTATTCAACTCTGCTCGTTTCATTAATTTCTGTCAAACATATAATGTGATTTTATCACATTCCACAGCGTATCATCCCCAAGGGAATGGATTGGCAGAGTCTTCAAATAAGACATTGGTCAGAATCTTGAAGAAAACAATCATCAAGAATCAGAAGGATTGGGATATGAAGTTGAAGTTTTCCCTTTGGGCAGTTCGAGTCACTACCAAGAGATATACTGGGAAGTCTTCTTATGAATTTTTTTATGGAACTCAAGCACTATTTCCTACTCAGCTGGCCAAACCAGTGATTTCTTTCCTTCAAGTAGCTCAGGAAGAACCGAATGCTCTGGTAAGAAGATTGAACAAAATAATTGAATCAAGTGAAAATAGAAACAAAGTCAGGGATAACTTGATTACTTATCAAGAAAAGATGAAGTCTATATTTGACAGAAAAGAAAAAGAATTTCTCTTTCACGAGATTTGGTACTAAGATGGGACACCAGACGAGAAGAAAAGGGGAAGCATGGTAAATTTGACCCTCTCTGGTATGGTCCTTTCAAGATCTCTGAGGCAAGGTTAAATAAAAAATTCATTTTGGAAGATCTAGATGGAGAGATAGTACAGCTGCCTATGAACGGGAAGTATCTGAAGCATTATTTCCATCATTAAAAGTCATCATTCCACCATTTTAAATATTGGATTTCTCATTGTTCATATGTCACCAAGAAATATTTGACTCCATGCCCAATGGATAAGGCACTAATCTGCGGTTCTTAGTGCTTCTGTGGAAAAAAGAACTATCCCCAGGTGGAGCCAGATGTTGTGGCTCATTTGCATTTAACTTTGAAATATTTTTCAAAACACCAAAAAATTATATATGATATAAAATGTAAAACTTTGTGTCATAGAAGAATTTTGATTTATATATTGGTACATTAACATTACGTGTTGAGATGTGAAGGTGAGTCGAGTCAGGCTCATTCACACGTAGAACAGTTCAAGAGTCGGACTGATGGGCATGCTCAGAACATTGCACGCTGAATAGGGTTGAGTCGGGCTCATTCACAAGCTCAGGAGGGACCAACACAACAGAACACTAGATAAGCTCAGGATGGTTACACTGTGGAGAAAATATAGTAATTTCCCAAAGGCGGAGAAAGGGAACATTTCCCTTAATCACTTAAGAGTTTTGGAGTAGGCGCAAAGGGAAAAATGGATGGTCGGGATCAAAGCGCAGAACTGGAACAGAGAGATAGACAGCGGAGATTAAATTGCAAACCGCAAATCGCAAGTTCCAAAGGATAGGCATGGGAGGTAAGTGATAAAGTCGCTGAAGTGCGACGTGTGATGCCAGGTGGGACCCGATCGCATAGCGCACATCATAGGTTTTAAAAGATAAGTGTTAAGGAAAAGGTTAAATTCAACGAAATGCGAAGTGCGCCGTGGCAAGCTGACATGGAAGACGACGTGGCCCTAGCCCACATACCGCATAGTGAAATTTTTAAAAGTTTAGGGCGAAGGGTAAGTGTTATAATCGTCGAAGTGCGATGTTCGATGCGGTTGGGCCCGATCACAAATCGAGAATCACAAGTTTTAAAGGATCACCGCGGGATGTAAGTGATAAGGTCACCGAAGTACGGTGTGCGATGCCAAGTGGGAGTCGATCGCATAGCGCACATCGCAAGTTTTAAATGATAAATGTTAAGGAAAAGTTAAAGATGACGAAATGCAAAGTGTGATGTTGGCACGGATGCGATGTAGTTCCAAGATGAAATCTAAAGGATTTCAAGTCTGGGCTTATGCAGTTATGCACCATTTTATGAAGAAATAGGCAGAACACAACAGAAAAACTCGGGTAAGTGACCCAACGCAGATCAACGGAGAAGAGGCAGAGTCGGGTAGTAGGTGATATGATTGATAGCATTTGAAGCAAAGGAGCATAGGCAGAGTTGGGAAGAAGAGCGTATAGAGGCCCTATTGGGAGCATGACAGCTGGGTCAAGTCGGGCACTGAGGTTTCGTTACAGAGTTGTGCAACCGCTACATCATAACCAGAAAGGACACCTCGACACTTCAGGAGGACGCATCAGCAAATAATATTCAACAAAACGAACAATATTTCCAGTTTTGATTTATTTTCTTCAGTATGATTGCAAAAGTAATATTAACAGTTTAGGTAGTTGAATAGTTTCAAGAAGTTCAGGAGTTACGAACCACTGTGATGTATTTAAGTAGATAGAAATAAATAAAATGGGTTCCGAGTTTTGGACCTCTAGAGGATTGTTAATTTGGTACTGAATTTTCTAAGAATGAAATGAAAGAAGATCAAGTTTCCTGCAGCTGTTGATGTTGATATGTCTTTCGAGTTTTGCTCTGTGTTTATTCATTTTTAAATGAAGTGAAGTAATGTAGCAGTTGGTCTCTTGATTACATCTGTGAGTAAGAGTTAAACAACCTTAATTTGAGCTCCTTCACGTCATCTCTTCTTTCTTCACAAAATCCCGATGAAACTTTGAAGTAATAGATTTTGTGTTTGCAGCGTGTTATTTTGAGTTTCCTCTCTCTCCATGAATTCCCTCTGAAACTTAAAAGTGATAGATTTTGTTTCTCAGCATATCACTTCAAGTTTCCTTTACAGTTATTCTCTTCATTTCATTCGGATATCAGTAGTTTATGGCATTGTGAAGGCTTTCATTATATCATATTATTGAGTGTATTAAATAATTAGATTCCAAAGGTGTTAAGCAGAGGCCACTTGCTATTATAATTGTGACATACGTTTACAAAATGTCTTGAGCACTGATTCCTTACCACAACAAAGGGATTGTTTCTTGAGATACAACACTTCCTCTATAAAAAATTGATCTACTTTGCTGTTAGTTGATAGAGAGAAACACACTTCCCCATAATATTTTTTTATTTTTATTTATGGCTACAAACAAATCCAACAGTACAATTCCACTGATATTAATGCAGAAGTGTAAGATACAAATTATTGTAGTGGACATAATGTACAGGCCATATTTGAAGGGTAATAATTTTTTGGTGGATAGAGAATACTTTTTGTGGTAGTAAAATTAGTGGATAGATTTGAGAGCCACATATTTTATGCTACATTAGAAGTTTATGGTTATAAACAAGTTTGATATATTTGAAGGAGGATAACATTGGTGGATAAAGAATATTTTATTTAGTGGTGAGTAAATAGAGAGCCAAATACTTTATGTTATATGATGTTAAATGGAATGTTAAATTTATAAATAAGGAAATGTATGAAAGGAAAATGTTTAAAATAAAATTTTAGATTCCCATATATTGTGTATTTTATTTTATGGAAGATAAATCTACATGTTTTGTTTTATAAGAAAGATAATTAAATTTAAGAATATAATTATATTGATATTAGTATGAATATAAAAAAAGAAAAACAAAAACTGCAATATAGACATTATTAGAATGTGTTGAAGCTACTACAACACCACATTAAAATTTCGCCTATCACAAAATTTTGGGTCTCCTTCTACTTGTCCAAGATGTTCATGTTTTGAATTACTAATTTTCCCAATTACCCAATTGTCATCAAATTCTGTTAATGCACACATGTACATAATGCATGAATCACCTTGGATCGTGGTTGTGCTAATGCATTAGGGTTCAAGGGAGTATCCTATGATTATAACCTCACCTCGCCTTGGTCCTCATCCTCTCAAATGAATAAGGGTTTATAAAACCATTGCCTTTCTCAAGTACATTTGAAACCCTAGATTATCATGGTGGAAGTCCTACCCATGTTTAACCTAATTTAAACCTCTAGGATGCAGTCACACAAGCATTGTATGGCACTTGCGCTATAATCATATCATGTCAGGAAGTACAATGTACAATCACCAAGTTCATGCATGTACTTAAGAGAAAGTTTATTTGTGTATGACATATTAGGTCTTCAAAATTTATATTAATTGCATGGAATATCGCTATTCTAAAAGGCCATTAGGAAAATCTATATATCTCTTAGAGTTTCTGTTTCTTTAATGCTTGAATCATAAAATATTCCCTATGTAAAACAAATTGACTAATTGGTATCGATATGTTGACATGCAATTTTTTGAGTGATTTTAACCAACGACGTAATGTTGCATATATTATCATGCCAAGGGGAATAGGTCCACACATATGAATTAGTGGCTTGAGGAATAATGTGTAGCACCATGGATATATGTATAAAATTTGCATACAAAGGCAACCTTAAAGAACAAAAAGATTTGTATTAGGAAAGTGGCATAAGTAAAGCATAGGAGTTGCCGAAGAAATAAGCATAATTGCCACCTTATATAACGGATTGCAAATTTCGTGAATGGAGCTACAGGATATTCGGTTGATACAAAAGGGGCCTTCATGCAGCAATGAAAACTTAAGAGTGATACGTCAGTCATGTTAATGCATGCTTTATAAAAAAAGCAATAAGAGTTGAAATCAGTCACAGACTGCAATTATAAGTGCAACAATCCCTCATTGGCCACTAGGGTGCAACCTGCGACCTCTATTAAGCCCATCGCATACGATTGGATCAACACACAAAACCCATATGTGACCTCAACATTGGATTGTGGACTTGCGACTTGCGACTCCTTTCCACTCATTGTATGCGACAAATTCTTTGCGCAATATTTACATGCAACCTCCACTAGTACTGAAAATTGTGACCTGCAACTTCCTTTGAGGCACCTTGCCCTTAAGTCGCATTTCACATTTCATATCTTGAAAGAGAAGTAGTTTCCCAGTAATATTTGCAAATGTGATATGTGACTCGCATTTAAAACTGACTATGTTGGTCAAAGTTGCCATTGATGTCAATATGGCATTGTTGGAGATGGAAAATATTATTGTGATACATGAATAACCTTTTTGTAATGTTTCCCTAAGCTCTCTCCTTATGAAAACCCTATCTACTTGACTAGACCATAGGATAAATTCGTATGTGCATATGATACTCTAACCCTAGGATCACTAAGTCAATATGATGTCAAACACTAGTCATTGGAATAGCCTACAAGAAGTCCCAAAAGTGATTCCCTAGATTTTTGCAACATGACCTAATCCACACACATGCATGATGAAACCCTAATGCCAATGCCCTAGATATTTGTCTACATGATGACCTATAAATGAAAAAAACATGAAACTCTTGTTGAAGATATTAAAGGTACCCTAAATATATGAACCCTAAATTCATATGCTACATTCAAGAAAAATACTAAATGCATATGAAGCCCTACACACATGAATGATCCCTAGCTAATGAAGAGACTTTAAGGAACAATTTTGGAAGACCACTATGCAAGCATTCATAACTTTGAGGCATTCAAGGATGAAGGTCTCATTTTGGTGACAATCCAAAAATCTATCTCATACTTTATGACAATCAACCACAGAAAAAATTAATTTTTTGTCATATGGATATTAATTTTTAATATCTCTTCACCACCTTGTAGAGAAGGTCAAGGGCTTTCCAATGAATATTTACATGCCCTAAAATTCCCTGTCATTAGAGAGAAATGTATTTTTTTAAATTTACATGTTCTAAAATTCCCCGTCATAAGAGATAAATAAATTTTTTAAATTTACATGTTGAAAACTGTAAAAATTCCGAAGACGACTTGTGTAGGCTCATGACCCTTGGCCAAGGGATGTGTCTATGCAGTAAAGGTAAAAAATTGTATATATTGAAGTTTAAACTCATCGTTTTAGCCATCATCTTGGTGAAGAGGACGAAGAGGAGGCACAAAAGTGAATTGAAGGCCAAGTAGAGCTAAAAGGAAACCACTGTTTGGGCGTTTTAGGCATTATATTCCACTACAGTGATACATTGGATCAGTGGAACAGTCACCATATTAATGGCTTAGAATTGTTGGAGAATTTACCTCAGACCTGTATATATACTGCATACCTCGGACCTGTGGTGGACAAGGTGTTGTGGTAGTGACTCCTGTGGTAGCTTAGTGATTACCCTCGGTCCTATAGCAGAGTTACACTACAGCTCAGACAACTTCCTTGCGGATGAACTTCACTACACCTCAGATTTGTTGCTATACAATGAAGTATTCGAATCAGTGATAAAGAACTCAATCTACCTGGAACATGTGAGCAAGAGGCTCAAACTAGTGTTCCTTAAGAACAGTCATGAGGAAGAACTATTATAACTCAGATTTCAGACTTAGAGCTTAGACTTAGCTCAAATAACAAAAATTAGAAGCTCGATCTATCTTAAGGATTGTCACTCAGGCCTACACCAAATTAAAGTTTTTTTTTGGTGTACATTTTTCACCACAACCCAGTCTTAGGCTTGGGAAGTTGCCTATGGGCAGTAACATTATGAAGCTCGGACCTAAAGAGGGTGTGTGAACAACAAACCAGTTAAAGAGCTCAGGTAGTCTGCCTATGATAGCCTAGACACCTTGGGAGAGGCTCAAATTATTTGCAGCGATAAAATAGCTTATGAATAAGTCTTGAATTGGTGACCTGTGATAGACCTGCGATTGTGGAGAATTGAAGTACATTTTGGAGGACTTGGACCCGAGATTTAACAGTAGATAATTACCTTTTTGAGCTAAGCCCAATGAAATATTTTTGAGGCATTTTAGCTTGAACAATATCCTATGGAAGAATCATATATATATATATATATATATATATATATATATATATATATATATATATATATATATATATATCTTCCTATCTATGTGTAGAACTCAGACATATAACTATTTGGATCATCACTAGTCTTGAAACTCAGACCTTAGTTCAATATCTCATAGCTCAGAACGGTGGTGCCTAGGATCTGAAGATTGAAGAACTGTGGAGGGTCGTTATACCTCATATCAACATTTGAAGAAAACATTTGGAAGCATGTTGTAAAGTGGAGCATGCCTTGAACTAGTTTGAAGTAATCTTCTGGAGAAGTCTTAGACTATATATCCTTGACCTTGGAGCTACAGATTCATGGAGATCCTTGGAGACCATGATGCATTGCAACATTAGTCCTCGTGATGTGACCTTGGGGAAAGTATTTGGGTGACATTAAGAGAACTAGAGACACCTTTTAAGAAAGAGAAAGTTGTCATTGATGAGCTAAGTGCCTTGGAGATCATTTGAGGGAAATGTTGAAGGGAAAGATATTGTCAGGGCTTATTGCGGAAGATATTGGGAGCCTTGAAGAACTGTTGAATCTATCTTGTAAAATTGACGCCGTGGGTTGGAGAACTAGAGGATAGGAGTCCTCAAGAAGATCAGGTTTGAGCCTGTACCAGTGATAGGGTATGGAGTCTCATAGAGACAAGGTTGGTGCGTTGGGAAGATAGGGTTGGAGCCCTAGAGGTTTGAGCCTCTTGAAGTCCAAATTGATGCTTGGAAAAGTATAGGTTGGAGCCTGGTGGATTGGATATTGGTGTCTTCATCTAGGGTTAGAGCCCTAATTATAATTGTGCTTGATTTATTGTAAAAAGGAGAATTGGAGTCCTCATTATTAATAAAATTATTTATTCTTATTGTTCATTTTGTTTTTATCTAAGTGATATTAACTGGTAAATTAACTATTGAAAAAGAAATATTGATTCACCCCCTCTCAGTATTTCCAACTATCCCTCCAACTATCCCTCGCCTCATATATTTATACCCTCTTCTCTCTTTGCGCTCATCCTTTGAATTTTTTCTCCCATTTTAATCTCGAGCCCAAGACTTTTATGGCTTCAAACTCTATCTCGCCATTCCTACACCTTCCATCCACTGAGCTATTCGAATTTGAGAAGGATGTTGAAGAAATGTCTGGGAAAATTTTTGTGTTGGGTTGTCATTCAAAATACACATAGCTCGGATAACATAATTGTTGCACAGAACTGCCATTTGGAAGCTCCGATTATATATTCTACAAACAACAACCTATGGAGACTTGTTTTGTAGCTCGGTATTGCAGTGTTAAAATTTCTCTTACCATCGGACTTAGCATACATAATTTTAGTACTTTGAAATCCACAAATCTGTGAACAGTCACCATAACACCTCAGACTTGTGTCACAAGAAGAATTTGGAAATGTAGGATAGAACATGTAAGTATTGTTTGGACCCACATTCTCGCATTTTTTTAGAATTCTGGTGTCTTCTGCTTGTAAAACGAATTAGTGGATCTATGAAAGAATTTGAACCTATTCTAGCTTGGATTTGTAGTGGGATTTTTTTGGACCAGTGGAAGCATTTAAAATCAGATCTGTGGTGACAATTTTTTGTGCTCTGTGGAGGAAATTTTCTTTAAATCATTGAAGCTCAGATCTGTGGAAAATAGCTTGGTCCAATATAGAACATCAACAGATCTGTGGAGCATCTCTTCTTGAAGTGGACAGTCTTTTGAAATAGTTTTTTAAGAGCATCCCTTTGAGACAATTTGAGCAGACCTAGGAGACATTTTGAAGCACTCCCTTGATGTCTTTAGAGCAGCCCTTGAAAATATTATGAAGTAGCATTTTGTAGACATTTTGGAGCAGTCTTTGAGGAATTATTGAAGGTGTTTAGATTAGAATAAGAGTCGGTTTCATAGCAACTTTAAAGACAGTTTTGGAAGACCTCCTGAAGTGGATTTTTTGGAACATATTTGAAGTAGTGGTTGAGCACCTATTAAAGACACCTTGAAGGATACTTGAAGATATTATAGAAGTTGGTCTTGGAGATATTATTGGAGACCATGATGCATTGAAGCCATCATGAGGTGACTTTGGAGATCTTTGGTTGGGTATCATGAAGAGTAGTGGCGACACCTTCATGATAAGAAAAATTTGTCATTGATAAAGTGATTTGGAGAATACATTGCTGAAGAGATTGACAGGGCTCAATGAAGAAGATATTGGGAGCCGTGAAGAATCATCAAACATATCTTGACGAATTGAAGCTGAGGGCTGGAGCCCTAGAGGTTGGAGCCTCATAAGAGACAAGGTTGGTGCCTTGGAAGATAGGGATGGAGCCCTAGAGGATTGGAGTCCTCAAGAGACCAGGTTGGATCTTGTACCAGAGATAGGGTTGGAGCCCTAGATGTTGGTGCCTCAAAGTGACAAAATTGGAGCCTTGGAAAGACCAAGTCAGTGCTTGGCACAATACAGGTTGGAGCTTGGAAGATTGGAGTCTTCATCTAGGGTTGGAGCCCTATATCATTATTGTACTTTACTTATTGTAAAGAAGAAATTAATAAAAGTATATATTCCATCATTGTTCATTTTGTGTTCTAGATATAAGTGATCTAACTGGTAAAATTAACAATTGAAAAGAAATATTGATTCACCCCCCTCTTAGTATTTACAACACTATGTGTAGAACTCAGACATATAACTGTTTGGATCATCACTAGTCTCAATATCTCATAGCTCATAACGGTGGTGCCTAGGATTTGAAGATTGAAGAACTGTGGAGGGTCGTTATACCTCATATCAACATTTGAAGAAAACATTTGGAAGCATGTTTTGAAGTGGAGCATGCCTTGAACTAGTTTTAAGTACTCTTCTGTAGCAGTCTTAGACTATATATCCTTGCCCTTGGAGCTGTAGATTCGTGGAGATCCTTGGAGACCATGATGCATTGCAGCATTAGTCCTCGTGATGTGACCTTGGGGAAAGTATTTGGGTGACATTAAGAGAACTAGAGACACCTTTTAAGAAAGAGAAAGTTGTCATTGATGAGCTAAGTGCCTTGGAGATCGTTTGAGGGAAATGTTGAAGGAAAATATATTGTCAGGGCTTATTGCAGAAGATATTGGGAGCCTTGAAGAGCTGTTGAATCTATCTTGTAAAATTAAAGCCGTGGGTTGGAGACCTAGAGGATAGGAGTCCTCAAGAAGATCGGGTTTGATCCTATACCAGTGATAGGGTATGGAGCCTCATAGAGACAAGGTTGGTGCGTTGGGAAGATAGGGTTGGAGCCCTAGAGGTTGGAGCCTCATGAAGTCGAAGTTGATGCTTGAAAAAGTACAGGTTGGAGCCTGGTGGATTGGAGATTGGTGTCTTCATCTAGGGTTGGAGCCCTAATTATTATTGTGCTTGATTTATTGTAAAAAAGAGAATTGGAGTCCTCTTTATTAATAAAATTATTTATTCTTATTATTCATTTTGTGTTTATCTAAGTGATCTTAATTGGTAAATTAAATATTGAAAAAGAAATACTGATTCACCCCCTCTCAGTATTTCCAACTATCCCTCCAACTATCCCTCGCCTCGTATATTTATACCCTCTTCTCTCTTTGCGCTCATCCTTTGAATTTTTGCTCGCATTTTAATCTCGAGCCCAAGACTTTTATGGCTTCAAACTCTAGCTCACCATTCCTACACCTTCCATCCACTGAGCTATTGCTCTTTATCTTCTCTTCTAATCCAATATATAACACTTTTGGCCACAATCCCTGACCCATCTATTCAAATGCGCTCATATTTTTTGTTTCATGCAAGTCAAATTGTACCCATTCAAATGAAACCCTGAACTCAAATCAATTTATTCACTTAAGGCATGAATTTCATGATTTACAGCTTGAATTAGAACACGAGTACACTAAATTTTAGGTTTCATTACTTCGTGACAGTTTAAAAATGCGACTTGCATTGAAGAGAGATGATGCAACTAGCATTGCCAAAATAATTTTCGACCAGGCGCTGAAGATAAATGGAACAGATCGGGTGGAAGTGAACCCTGGGGGGACATATTGACGGGTTTCAACACGAGCAAGATATGAACCCATGAATTGTGAGAAATGTGCATCTAGTACCAATAAAAGAATATGTTATCTCTCCTAGTCTTGGCAGTCCTTTGAGACAAATGAATCTTCCTTCAGGTGTTTTCCAATACTTCTGATGCTGATAAGTGGAAATGAGTTTCTACTCCCGCTAGAAGAGCTTGTTTTAATTTCCATGTAATAATTTTCCTTTAATGGCACTGCTAAGATTAAATGTGAACTATGCTAATTGCAGTTTCAGTTTCCATTTATAAATGTACCTTGGCCAAAGTCACGTTCCCAAATCTTGGCCTAAGTCGCATTTCTAACTGTTATTTCTCATTCTAGCTACATACGTTGGTTTGCCTCATTGATATTTCAAAAGAAATATATTTGGTCAATCTTAGTATGGAGAGCCGATCGTGGGGTATATCACATTGAATACTCCCTTGATGTATGCTTTCCAATCTCCAATTCATTTTCTATATTCAATTTCAACTGTAGCCTTGCACACCAGTCTCTATAAAGCGTCAAAGAGCAAGAGATGGCTTGAAATTTTTTCTGAAGTTTCCTTCTCACAAGCCATATATTAATCCATTCTTATATGAATGAAGAGGCTTCTGTGCATTTATTTGGTTCTTGAAATATGAATATAATATGCAAGGAACTTCTTTAGGAAAAGAGAATAACCAATGTTATCATTGGAAGGAAAACGCTCAAAAGGCATATTATTCCCAAGACATGGAATTGTGGCTTTCGAATATACCAGTTTAGGATGGTAAATTCACTCCTCTTGCTTATGATGGCAACCTAGTTTGAGAAGTACACTTGGAAATTTCCCTTTAGAGGGAGAATCAAGCAAGCGAGAATTGGGTAATAAGAATGATCATCACAAAGAAATTTGATTATGAACACTCATTCGATTAGATATCACCACAAGAAATAGGTAGCTTGGGAACAAAATAATCTCCTTTTGATGATGTGTTAGCTGGCATATTTTCCATGCTTATGGAGAAATATGGTCCTATGGGGCATGTTTGATTTATAACTACTTGATTTAAAGGATGCAATACTTATACAAAAGAGAGCATTGGTAAGTTTTGGTGTGGAATTCCTTTCAAATTAATGCAACCATTGTTGAGAATTTGGAGGGCTATAGGTTAATACAAATTCTCTTCTTGATAATTGCCTGTGAGTTACTTATGTCTTCTCTTCGTTATCTTGTTTAGTCTTTCATCAAGTCAATTATCAAAATAAACAAGACACAAGATTAGGCTCTAGAGCTAGGGAAAAACCTCTTCCTCTTGGAGAGGAAAACCCATGAGAAATTATTCTTATAGACTTTCAAATGACAAGTACCATGACCAAGAATCAAACCTTGACTTATTAATGCTTCCAAGACCTTGACATTGCTTCTTTGTTGTTTTCCAATGCTCATCCTTATTTTCTAAACCAATCTGTATTGACCAGCACCAACACTAGAGAAATTGATCTCTATCTTCTTTGATCTATTCTTGATTACCCAAATATTACAAAATCATTTGAGACCTGATAATTTATTTTGCATATCCTTTAAACCTTATTCCTTTGAGATACATTGCTTCCTTTTACGTACTGTAGATAGGAAGGTAAATCACAGATTTACCTTCCTTCTATTTTCGCTGTGCAATATAGCCTTTAGACTCCGCATCGAAACAAACTTCAGTTTTTTCGCATTATATCACAATTAATCACATAAATGCCTTTCACAGATGGATTGTTTATCTCAAATTTGTCCGAGTGCATATTATTAAGGACAAGCCATAGACTTTGCTACGCATTTAGTCACTTGACCCCTTCAGATTAATCTGCAAGTTCTTCACGGTGATCCACACTTATCTTCTTCATAGAAATCCACATTGTTCTTGATCGCGGCTCCTTCATGCTGATCCACAACCACTGCTTCCAAAAATAATTCAAAAAATAGATCCACACCACACTGGAACACTTCTCTTACATCTCATTTATTCCAGATTCTGTCATGCTGAAAGTGTGTTAGAGATGTCCGGAAAAAAATATTTTTGTCTTTTGTTTGTCCACTAGAATCCACATATGGTCACATTCTTCCATAGAAAAATACACACTCTTTTTCTGATCCTGAATGCTGTCTGCTTCTCAGAGATAATCCACACTTTCCTTTTGGAGCTAACCGAAATTCGTTAAGAGTAATGGACTGCAGAATAGTGAGATATATATATATATATATATATATATATATATATATATATATATATATATATATATATAGTGCACTGTTACTTGCTTCTAGGCCGACCAGACAGACTCTTATAGAGCCGACTTCATCACTAAGATTTAGGCCGACTGTAGAGTGGTTATTCTAGTGTTTGAGAGAGGTTTTCTTCATGGTTTTATGGAGCTTGAATTCCATCGATGTTTGAGGGATATTTGTGAGCATGAATTTTAGCTTGACTTCTATTCTTCCACAAGGTCTTGGAGCATACATTCTTATACCCTTCATATATGACACTTATTACATTTATATCTAGAAGACAAAACCCTATATAAACATCAAGAAGAAGTCTATTTAACCTATAATAAAATCTTGCTCATGAAACCCATGAAGAAAGTACAAAATACATTTTATTATCTTTGTCTTCTTCTTTATAAAATACATAATTACATAGTCAATATGAAGACCGACCTAGTTACACTTTTCAACAATCCCTCTTAACTAGGGAGGTATTCATACAAGTACATGGTCACTTTCAAACTGAAGAATCTCATAAGAAGAATCAGATTGGTAATTGCATCTGTATAACATCATATCAAACAACATTTTCCTAGTGCAAAGCCTTGACTAATAACGCCATCTCTCAACGAGACAATGGGCTACAATGCTGGCGAGACACATGACTTATAGACACCATCGTCATTGTCTCTCCAAGGTACATACTCCACCCAGGTGTTCCCAAAGTATGACCTTCTTGGACTATTCTTCTCTTGGGTAGCTAGGCCCTAAAGAATATCGGTCCTCGACTACTCTTATCTTGAATGCGCTAATCCATTCTCAATGAGTATCGAATGCCAGATGATTACCTAATCCCCCATTCCGTCTTCCCAAGTGAAGGCCAGAATGATGTGTCTATCTCTCCCTCTCAACCAGAGAGGACCTATTCCACAAGGGAATGTACTCATTCCTATACAAGGAATGTACCTAAGTTCATTCTTAGGAATTAACAAGTTTCTTCCAAGTAAGAAACTTATCATCATGCTCCCTCTTAACCAGGGACCTCCAGCAACAATGGTGAGACACCCAGATGTTCATGAAGAATTCCTATCCTCGATGTCATGGATTTCGATATTGAGGAATCTTCAACTTTTAGCTTCATAGGGCACAAATCATCCATCACTTTCATCTTGAGTCATGTCAGCTGTCAGAAAGTGATTCATCAGACTTCCTTATCTCCTAGTCACATCTTCTTGGCCTCTAGATGATAATTGCCTCTTGACATGGTTGCATTTCATGATCTCTTCCTTTCTGCACATTCTTGATTCCCATGAACGTACAAATTTTCTAGTTTCTCGTTCATATACAACCACCTCATATTCCATGAGGACATATTATGTTGATTTCATCTATCCGTGCATTGAGATATACTCCTCCATAGATCATACTTCTAAGTATAGAATTCCATTACCTGCAACCACATGACATGACTTCACAGCATCCAATGTCAGCATATAAATATATGCATACCTCATACCTTTTTCCCTTGAGTCATCTTGTAGAAATTTCTCAAGAATGAAGAGCTTCATTCCCTTGGCCTGCTTCATCAATATGTCATCACATCCCAGAAATATGTTTCCACGATGACCCTTGCTCTTGATGACTGATTTCCATTATTAATTTTTGTCAGAGAGGTTTTCCCGGAGTTGATTCACCAGGAGCTCCTACCATGCATCGATCGTGACGCTACATTTCCTCCCATCATACAATCAACAAAAATCACTTAAAGGAGAATATGATCTCAATCATAGTGGAGATCCCTTGCTTCTTCTTTCTTATATTTCTTTGCATCAGGTTATTTTTCAGAGGCATGGGCTTCTTTCCTGTTTCTCTAGTCCTTTTTTCAGATTAAGGACAATTTCTATTATAATACCCACGTTCATCTCATTCAAAGCATCGTGCTTTGTTCATACTATTATGAGGACCAATCTTATTGAATCTTCCTTTCTTTCTCGACATGACTGCAAAGGCTTGATTCCCTTCACTTGATCCTGTAATACCTACGGCTTTTCAATCTTGTTTCCTCTATTTTACATAGAGACCCTAAATCATGGAATGGTGTGGCTTCCTTCTTCTTGTATATTTTTTAAGTGAAGTTTCCCCATTCATCTGGAAGATGATTCTCCCTCTTCTTGCAAATGATCTCAGAGAGATTGCTTCTCCTATAGTGCTATCAGAGAATAGCTCCACCAATTTCTCATATATTCCTTTTGATGATTCTAGATTTGATACATCGGAGATGAGAGAGTCTTTTATGGATTCTGTAAGAATCTTTTGGGCTCTTATATCTCCCTTCATGTATGACTTCATGGTCCTTGTCTTCCATGTAAGAAAGTTTTGAAACCCTAACCAGTCTGTTGCTTTCTTTTGCAAAGAAGACATTGTGATAGAATGACTTTTTTCTTCAACAACTTCCTTGATGATGGAGTAAATCTTCAGAAATTGAAGTCCTCCTTCTAACAATGTCTTGAATGTGAATCTTTGATAACAGAAGATTACTTTCATGATTGATTTGATCATTTAAATGAGATAGGAGATCTTGAAGTAGCTAGAGAGTCTTCCTTTTCAAACTGATTTGATTTTCCAACCCAAACTTTTGATCTTCGCTTCCTGGAGTGTCTCCTTTGTCTAGCAGCCCTTGAGTTTAGCACCTTAGCTCTGATACCATGTTGAGAATTTGGAGGGATGTAGGTTAATGCAAATTATCTTCATGATAATTACTTGTGAGTTACTTATGTCTTCTCTTCGTTATCTTGTTTAGTCTTTCATCAAGTCTATTATCAAAATAAACAAGACACAATATTAGGCTCCTAGAGCTAGGGCAAAACCTCTCCCTCTTGGAGAGGAAAACCCATGAGAAATTATTCTTATAGACTTTCAAATGACAAGTACCATGACCAAGACTCAGACTTTAACTTATTAATGATCTCTAACAAGTACCATGACCAGCATCAACACTAGAGAACTTGATCTCTATCTTCTTTGATCTATTCTTGGTTACCAAAATATTACCAAATCATTTGAGACCTTATAATTTATTTTCCATATCCTTTAAACCATATTCCTTTGAGATACATTGCTTCCTTTTACGTACTGTAATTTACCTTCCTTCTATTTTCGCTGTGCAATATAGCCTTTAGACTCCGCATCAAAACAAACTTCAGTTTTTTGCATTATATCACAATTCATCATATAAATGCATTTCACAGATGGACTATATATCTCAGATTTGTCCGAGTGCATATTATTAAGGACAAGCCATAGACTTTTCTACGATTCTAGTCACTTGATCCCTTTAGATTAATCCGCAAGTTCTTCAAGGTGATCCACGCTTATCTTCTTCATAGCAATCCACATTGTTCTTGACCACAGCTCATTTATGCTAATCCACAACCACTGCTTCCAAAAGTAATTCACAAAACACATCTGCACCACACTGGAAGACTTCTCTTACATCGCATTTATTCTATATTCTGTCACGCTGAAAGTGTGTCAGAGATGTCCGCAAACAAATATTTTTCACTTATGTTTGTCCACTAGAATCTGCATATGGTCACACTTCCATAGAAAAATCCACTCTTTTTATGATCCTGAACGCTGTCTACTTCTCAAAGATAATCCACACTTTCCTTTTGGAGCTAATCGAAATTCTTTGAGAGTAAATGGACCACAGAAAAGTGATATATATATAGTGCACTGTTACTTGCTTCTGGGCCGACCAGACAGACTCTTATAGAGCTGAATTCATTAGTGAGATTTAGGCTGACTGTAGAGAGGTTATTCCAGCGTTTGAGAGAGGTGCTCTTCACGGTATATGGAGCTTGACTTCCATAGATGTTTGATGGTTGTTTGTGAGCATGAATTTTAGCTTGACTTCTATTCTTCTACAAGGTCTTAGAGCATACATTCTTAGACCCTTCATATATGACACGTATTACATTTATATCTAGAAGACAAAACCCTAGATAGAAATTAAGAAGAAGTCTATTTAACCTATAATAAAATATTGCTCATGAAACCCATGAAGAAAGTACAAAATACATTTTATTATCTTTGTCTTCTTCTTTATAAAATATGTAATTACATAGTCAATATGAAGACCGACCTAGTTACACTTTTCAACAACCATCATATTCAATAGGGTAGATGTGATGGGCACATATTTCTTTCAACATTCAGGTTTTGAAAAATCTGGAAGGAATAACATTTTGAAGAGATGGAAAGAAATTTTAGTCGGCTTGAGACCATGAAACCTGGTAAACAATTCATGAAAACTAATAGTGAATGGTGATCACCATCCTAATGAGTATTATGGTTACCCAAAGTAGATTCAAATAAGTGGGCATCTCACATAAAGAATTCTAGGTCCCAAAAGCCGTGAAACTACATGCCTCTTGGCACTGCAAGATAATGAAGGTGCATTTAACATATGCTTCATTCCCTTTCATGATAAATAATGAACATCTGTGGTCAGCGGAACCATAAAATATTTAGAATGTTGCTCAATGAGGGATTGTTCAGGAGGCCCTATTCATAAGTCTATGGATGATGGCAAAGCCTTTGATCCATTACATAAAATACCAGTTGATGGAATACCTCTTGGATTATGCCTTGGATCCTTCATGGGCTATACATATGTTGAGGTTATTGCATTATAGAAAGGACTATACTAGGGTCTAGAATCGATGTTTTCTTTTCATGAATTTATCACATTTCTAGTTTTGTTATTTAAACGCAAATGTATGTAACTATTGTAACTTGATTGTAGGTGAAAGGAGGGAAAAAAAATGGAGGATGGGAATGAGTTGAAGGCTACACAGTTAAGGTTTTAAAAAACATGAGAAATGGATCCATGTAGCTGCCCAAGGAAGTGTGTCAACCTTGTTGGTAGGCACAATAGTAGGAAAATGGGAATTTAACACAAAAAATGAACATTGCCATCATGTTCATCAGCTTGTGCAAGCCACCATATCCTTGCAACAACATTGGCAACAAGCATTCTTGGGTTTTGAGAAACCATCTCAACTCTCGTCATAATTTATCTTCTCTCATAATGTAAATACTTCTTATTATAATGTTAACAATGATGAAATGATCAATTGATCATGTATTAGCTGTTAGACACGAGAGAGTCGTAAGGAAGTTCAAGAGTCACGAGGGTAGGTGAAAAGTCATTGTTGGTGAGCAGTCACCTCATTTATATAAATATTACCTCATGCCTCATTTGTGGTGGACTTTAGCACTTGAGCTAGGCTATCTTTAAGTATTTGTTCTATGCTTAAGGAGTTAAAGGCACTCAAATCTTACCAACTAGTAGGGTGAGTTGTGGTGAGGCTAGGGTTTTGATTTGGATAATAATATGAGAAACCCATGTTTCATTGTTGGGCTTTGATGGGTTGCAGGATATGTACTTTAATTGGCAACATTGATAATAAAAAGTTCTTCACTTTTGGCATTGATTCCTATGCATCTTCAAGGTGGTTGTATTGGCTATCTTGTATCCCCACTGTGTTTGTATGTGTGCTTTCATGTGGTGATATATTAATGAACTGATTCTTGGCTTATTGCTTGCATGTTTGCTTTGAGTCCTTGTTTTCTTATTCCATGCCATGTTAGTAATTTATTGTGAATTGATTTGCAATTAACCTCTGGCATGTTCCTGTTCATTTATGTTTGAGATGGTTATAGCTTACTAATCCTTCTTGTGGCATGCTTCTTCTTGTTGCTTTGTTGTTATATCCTTGTATCTCGTTCTGCAAGTTATCAATCTTGAGTTGATCTCATCCCTATTCTCTGAGCATTTCGTTCTTTCCCTTGTCCTAACATCTCTTCGTTGACATCCAAGAGCAAAATCTACATGATGGCAACCAAATATACATATCATATGGGGTTCCTATCCCAAACCATGTGAGGTCTAATTGGGACTTCACACCGGGGAGACTCCTTCGTTATTGGTGTTACAGTCCATCTTGTGAATAGAATGGTAGAAAGAAAATAATTTATATAATGGTACGTGAATGAAAATTTATGTTTAAATAATTTATATTTAAATATATAAAATGTAAATAAATATATATATTTAATAAAATTAAATTAATGCTAGTAATTTATTGTGAATTGATTTGCAATTAAAATTCTACTAAAATAATAATATACATTGATATAATAATCAACTAAAAGATTATTTGGAACAAATATATAATTTTACTAAAAATAACAGCATAAACATATACATAAGTTTGCAAAAAATAATAAACATAGATATGAAATTATGCTAAAAATAACAAAAACAATATGAACACATATGGAATTCAACTAAAAAGATTGCAGCATAAGCATATTTGATTTTTTACTAAAACAAAGTGAGAAAAATGGATATTTGATAGAATTAGTATAATGCAAAGTGTGAAATTCTGCCAAAACTTACCATGGATGGGATTTAACTTTTTATAAAATTAATATTGTTATATTTGGAATTCTATGATGTTAGGAAATCTGAAATTCTGTTAATAATGATTGGCATATATATATATATATATATAGAATTTTGTCCATCAAGAAAATGGCATAATAATATTTCCAATTTTGCTAAAGAAAACAAGGCAAATCTAAAACTCTAAAAAAAGTACTAACACAGATTTTCTACTTTTTTGAAATGACAATGATATAGCAATAGAAGACATGATACAACAGTAGAAGACATATGTGACATGGAAACATTCAAGGGATGAAGAAGAATCATGTAAACCATTTGAAAAACAATTACTAAAAGGTATCAACATGTTTATTGCTAAAGTAAATATCATTTTCTAATGGTCAATTAGATATTAGATAAAGGCATGAATAAAGTTAAGTCACTTTTTACACTACTTTAGTGTGCTTTATTTTTTGTATACCACATTCATAAAGGGGATTGATTCAACTAATTTTTAACCCTTATATGAAAGATTTTTCTTTCTCATTATTAATGCAATCGTGGTTCTCTTTATGTGTTTATGTTATCATTATATGGTATCAGAGCCTAATATTCTCAAAGCCATATTCTCAAAGCCATATCAATGGTTTTAGGTCTTTGAAAGACAAGGTTTCTAGTCTTCTGACTTCAACATATTTGACATTGCATAAAGAGGTTTGAGCCTTTAAAAAGAAAGGTTTCCACTCTTGTGACTTAAGTAGTTTCAGTACTATGGAGTCTATGCAAATGTGTTATGAAAATGTGTGAAGTATTAGGGGCTATTGTTGGTAGAGATGGATCAAGGGATTGCCAGTGTGACACACAAAAAAAATCAAAAGGGTTTTGGGTCATTTGAAATTACAATCAATTTAGAGGATTTTAGAGCAAATTTAATGTAAAAATCAAAAGGGTTTTGGGTGATTTGAAATTACAATCAATTTAGAGGATTTTAGAGAAAATTTAATCTGTTCTTGCTTGCATTGATGCCCACATATTTGGATATGGAATAATTGGTTGTCGATTTATTGTTTTTGAATAGATCCAAGTAAAGATTGATTGATTTGGAGTTATTTGAGAGTATATTTGCTAAGATCCATGTTTTTCATCTATTTGAGAGTGTGTAATTTTTGGGTGGATTTATTAGAAATATGTATGCTTTTTAGTGGTACTTGGTTGCTACAACAATTTAAAGCTAGTGCCTAGTTGTTCTTACTCAAGGGTTGCAGATTAAGGGAGGTAAGTACAAGTATTTCTCAACATTTTCTTTGCTTCGATATATTTTTCTATGCTTATGACTTCTATCAATGGCCTCTTTATCCAAAATTATGTTGAAGGGTAGCTAGAGGTTCTCTGGAAATAATTACAATACATGGAAGCAACATATGTTGGCCATTTTTTAGTATAGGCTCTTGATATATATTGTTCTTTGTAAGGCTATCAAACCACAAGTTGCAAGTAAAGACTAGAACTTGTTTCATGAAAAGATAGAGAATCAATAATGCTACTTAAGTTGCCTTTCATAGATGAAATGTTTCCAAAGGTCAAGATGGGGAAGACTTCAGAATAGATTTAGAAGCACTTAAAAGAGTTGCATGAGACTTTGGAATAGGGAAAAGCATTCTTCCTAAGGGATATGTTGTTTTTATTGATAGTGGATGATATTGCGTCATTATAGGAGCATTTACTCAATATTAAGAATACTAGAGAGTAGTTATCCACCATTGGTTGGAAGATGGAAGAGGGTGGCATGGAGGTAATTATAGTGCAAAGTTAACCACATGCTTAAAAATAATTTATTGAGTCCCTAAGAATCACCACTACAAATGTTTACTTGAAGCTTGATGAACTATGGAATGTGCTCTTACAACATGATATATGGAAGAAAGAGTTTGGTAGTAGCATTGAGATAAAAGGTTCTAAATGTGAATTCTAGAAAATGTGAAGGGAAAAGGAAAATGGGAAAAAAAGAAAGATCAAGGAAATGGTGAAGATGCAACGAAGAGCCTAAAAACTGTTGTTTGTCATTATTGTGGCAAGGTGGGTCACAAAGAATATGAAGGAGTAAACCTTCTTTGCATTCATGACTAAGAAGCGAGTGGATTAGCTTGGGTCATCTACTTGGTACATTTATTTAGGAGCATCATGAAACGTCACCAATAAGGAGGACTTGTTGACAGAACACATTTTTTTTCCTTGACAAATTCAATGATTTTGCGTGGGAAGACAAAGGGATGAGGGTTGCCTTCATCAAGGGAAAATTTCTTACTTCGCCCGTTGGATCATGTTTGAAATATGAATTCACTTTGGGAATAAGATATGAGACACTCTACAGGGTCACTGAAAGGCCAATGTTGGAATTGGTTCATATTAAAAATAATCTAAGTGAATTATGGCATCGAAGGTTAGCACATCTTCATTATGATGCGCTTATGAAATTGGAGAAATTGGTCTCCAGGATTCCAAAGGTTCAAGATCAACTTGATGGAGTATGTCTAGTATTTTCCAACGGAAAGATGACAAGGGGACCATTCCCTCTAGCGAAAGCAAGATGAATGACATCCTCCATCTCATTCACTCCGACTTGAGTGGTCTGATGTCCATACACTCTCTTGGTAACCATCTCTATTATATTACCTTCATTTACGACTTTTCTATAAAGACATGGATATATTATTTGAATCATAAGGATTAAGCATTTGAAAAGTTCAAGGAGTTCAAAGCCTTGATTGAAAATCAAATAGGGAATAAAATTAAAATATTCAGGTCCAACAATGGTGGAGAGTAAACTTCAAATGAATTCTTTGATTTTTGCAAGAAGGCATCAAGAAAGAGAAAATTATACCTTATACTCCCAAAAAAAATGTAGTAGATGAAAGGAAGAACAGGTCCATTGTAGAAGTCGCCTGTGTCATGCCTCATGATTAAAAGGTACCAAATTTTCGTTGGGGAGAAGCGACAAATGTTTCTGTATATGTTAAAAATAGGGCGCCTCATCAAGAATTAGAAAACAAAACACTTGAAGAAGCATTCATAGGTGTCAAGACCGATGTGAGTCATTTCCGTATCTTTGGCTACCCCATATACTTTCATGTGATGGAAGAGAAAAGGAACAAGTTGGAAGCTACTGGAAGAAAATGTATGTTTTTTGGGTATTGTGAAAATTCTAAAGCATTTAGAATATATATTCCTGGTCAAATGAAGGTCGAAATTAGCAGGGATGTCACATTCAATGAAGATGCCGCACTTGGAAAATCCCGAGACCTTCCCCTGCTCCCTCCTCCCAAGAATAATGGTGAAATGGATATCTTGGATGGTCTATCTATTCTCAATGTTGTTAATGATCCCATGGATCCATTAGATTTTCCTCCTAGTAATCCTCCCACTAGGAAGATACCACTTTGGCTTCGAGACACTTCAGGACGCTGATAGACATGTGCCTCCTTGAAGGTCGTTTAGAGAAAGGAAGAAGCCATGCAAGTACCAGGGATATATTGCAGCCATGAGCACCATGATTCAAGCCAAACCTTCCACATTCAAAGTAGCCGTAAAATAACAAGTCTGAAAATATGTTATGGCCGAAGAATCTGAATCTATCATGAAGAATGATGTATGGATGTTGTGTTGAGACCGAAGGGGAAATACGTGGTAACTTCGAAGTGGATATACAAGATTAAGCATGGAATTGATGGAAGCATTGAAAAATACAAGGCGAGGTTCATGGCTCGAGGATTCTCCCAGAAAAAGGGAGAGGATTATGATGATATATTTTCACCTATGGCTCGATATACAACCATTCACACGATCATTTACCTTGCCACAAGTCAAGGATGTACCCTTCATCAGATGGATGTAAAGACTACATTTCTCCATGGCATGCTACAATAAGAAGCATATGTTGAAAAACCACATGTATTTGAAGTAGAGGATCGCAGGACACATGTTTTTATATTGAAGAAAGAATTGTATGGATTGAAGCAAGCCACAAGAGAATGGTAAATTATTTGGTGAAGCAGGGATTCACGAGAAGCAATGTCGATCCCAACCTCTAATTCTAGGTAGTCCAAGGTATGCTGCTGATATTGTTTTTATATGTTGATGATCCATTCCTGATAGGTAGTGAGCCTTTGATGATGGAATGTATGCGGGAGCTAGCCTCTGAATTCAAAATTAAGGTCCTTTTACTCATGCACTACTTTCTAGGCCTTCAGTTATGGAAAAGGCCTGATGAAATTTTCCTTTCACAAGAAAAATATGTTGTGAAGCTGCTAGAAAGATTTGGGATGAATGAATGCAAGTATCTACCCACACTGATGGAAATAAACTTCAAGAAATTATGTGGATAATTTGTAGGACCCAATTTGGTGAACCCATTCGAGTTTAGATAGTTGATTGAGGCTCTGATGTTCTTTGTGAATTCCCATACGAACATATGCTACACAGTGAACACATTGAGTCAATTCATGACCAAGCCTCTCCATGCACATTGGACCGCTTCCAAACACATATTGAGATATTTTCAGGGGACGATTACACTTGGTATGATTTACTCTACCAGAGATGTCCGACTTCATGGATACACCGATGTTGGCTGGGCGAGAAATGTTATCGGCAAAGAGGGTACCTATGGATGTTGTTTTAGTATTGGATTTACCATGATATCTTGGATGAGCTAGAAGCAGACATCCGTAGCATTGAGTACTGTCGAGGCAGAGTATATTTCTACTAGCATAGCTAACTACGAAGCATTTTGGTTGAGGAATCTCTTTGGAGAGCTATTTGAGCAGGTTCTAGACACTGCAATGATATATTGCGACAACAAGAATGGGATTCGTATAGCAGAGAATCTGGTATATCATGACAATTCCAAGCACATAGAGATCCAATATCACTTCATTTGTGATATGGTTTAGGGAGGAGTCGTTTGTCTCCATCACATATCGACATATGGGCAGATTGAAAATATTTTCACCAAGGATTTGTTCAAAGGGAAGTTCTTGGTATTCAGAGAGAAGGTTGGATTGATGGATGTGACCCTTCCTGTTAAGGGGCACCATTGATCGAGGACACTGAGCCATACTCTTCCCCCTTGTTTGAGCTCCCAGGGTGAGGAATTGAGATAGAGGGTTCCTGGGGTTGAGGGAACTCTAGAAAATAAGGGTGTCTCCCTTATATGTTACCTACAGGGTTGGAGTACTAGCTCACCATATCATGGTATTTGTAGAGTATACCCTAAGTGGCATCATACCCGCAAGATTGGGCTTGTTGGGATTATCCCTCTCCATTTGGCCAACGATTGAGGAGGCTTGGAGTGTTGGAATTATGATTCTTATGGTTGCAAATGTTGTCCTTGATGGAGAATCTCTTGCAAATGCTGAAGTATATAACTTATGGTAAAGCGCTGATGTCACAGGAAAAGTTCAAGTCCAGCAAAAGACGGTTAATATTTATAAATGAAGGTTCTATACGCGAGTTCTCTCAGGCCAAGTCATGTATACACATGGACAAGAACGATCCAATTCATGTATGCCTTTTGCACTCTAAAAATGATAATAACAGGGGGAATTACCATAGTTTTTGCCCACAATATGGAGCGCGGTGTTGTCTTTATGATTCCTTCCAAGAATAACATCAACACTTGTGTGGTTTTGGTTCATGGTTTTGATAATAGCTAAACCTATATAAGGGAAATAAGATCATAGTGCAATGCGTGCATGAGTAAGGGTTTAAACTGAATTCTTCTCTCTGAAGTATATCTGCATGAAATGGGTTATGTTTATTTGTAGATCTGAAATTATGATGCACTCATGGACACAATGATGGATCACGATCTCTAGACCTGAAGTGATTATGTATTGGTGAGATGTTTGGATTTGTCATCTGGTGCATGTATGTTGAAAAGAAGTGAAGAAATCTAGGTAATTCTATAGATCTGAAACTTTTTGCAGAATCAATATTTACAGATCTATATGCTAGTTCGTCACGTGGAAAGCGCATATACACACGACTTTGTTTCAGAGAAATCACGTATGGAAGTCAGGGATTTCTGAAGCTTGATGGAGAGGCTATCTGTTTACTGTTTTCTTTCAATGAAGTCTTCATGTAGATCTGGGTTGTTTGAATACTATATGTGCTGCTAAGTTGAATATGTACAAATATGATCAATGAATGATTAAATATGATTAATGATGCTGATTTAATAAGGGTTCTAAAAATATGAAAAAGGTATATGACTGAAAGCCTCATATATGTTTATGAGACTAATCAAATTCTGGAAATTTAGTATTCACAGATCTACACGCAGGTTGGTGTGCAGGAAAGCGCGTATATACGCAGGTTCAATAAACAGAAGTAGCTTATACATTTAAGATAATGAATGATCAGGGTTGAAATTGATTCTACATGTTTATGAAATTTGGGTTTATTACCATGTTCTGGTTATAATGATCTCACTGTTTTGTTTTAAGCTTGGGTTAAGTCTATTGGTTTTTCTCTTATGAGTTGTGTTGAAGCTATTGGATCCACTGTGAAAATTTATGAAACATGGTCTGCAGTGGGTCTGAGGTTTGAAGCCTTCATTGTGGAAGTAGAAGCTTCTTGCCAGTAGAAGCTGGTGTTCTGATTAGGGGGTTGTACATCCCTTCCAGTAGAGGCTGGTAAACAAGATCAGGGGGTAGGAGCTCCCTTCTAGTAGTAGCTAGAGAATGAGAGAAGGTTGCAACCTTCTGCAAGTAGATTCCTGCGTACTGATATGAATTTGCATCGGTACAATATTGTAAGCAGTTTTCCATATTATAAATATTGAAGACAGAGAAGACCACAATGGTGGTTTTCTCCCAAATTGGGCTTCCACCTTAAATATTGGTGTTCATGTGTGATGCTTGTGTGTGATGATTTATTTTGTTATTATTGCACTTATTTAATTCTTAACTATCTGATGCATAACTGATGGTCTGGGTTAAATATTGCTTCTGAATATTTACCTAAACAGTAAAGCTATCTGTGTATACGCTAGTTTCTGTTTGGAAATTCGCGTACATACGCTAGTTGGGCTAATCAAAGTAGTGCATAGAAATCAGTAAAGAGAAAAGAAAAGGATTGTGATTATTGCAAATATTGATTCACTCCCCCTCTCAGTAATTTTCCCAACATGGAGGCGTGTGATCCTTACCTCTTGGTAAGTTGATCCAGATTTATGGAGGAACACAATAAAATACAGAAATAAACATAAAAACAGAGATGCAGTGGAAATAATACTTCATTTCATTAATATCAAATAACATGAATATGTTTACAGACATAATGAAAATAAACTAGCTAGGGCATTGGTAGCTTGTCTCTGAGAAGATATGTGGAAGCTATAGGCCTCTGAGCTGTGTTACAATGAGGCTCAAAGGCCTATTTATTGTTGAGAAACAATGGAAATCCCTAAACATACAAAAACCTAAACCTAGGAGATGAAGCGCCAAAACTATGGGCCTCGTTTGGGTAAATTAGTACATCAACTTCCTAGGGACGTAACTTTGGTGTATGATCTCCATTTGACACGCTCAATACATTGTTATAAATATCTATCCGAGGACTACAAATTTTGAAGTGAGAAACATCATAGGAACTTATATGTTGCTCCATTTTTTCCCAAAAAACATCGTTTAGGGCGTCAAAATGGCTTTCGAAGTTCAGGACTCGAAAAACTACTAAAAATAGTAAGATGTGTTGAAACTGAAAAGCTGAAAGAATCGATGGTGGGGATCCAAATGGAATAGGTGGGTGGCCACCAATATCCACTTGGATCATAATTCAGGTATCTTTTCCAAGATATATTATGATGCATGCGTTTCTACCACATGAATCTTATGGGTCATTGATGGGAAGATCAACAGGTGATAATCTGGGTTGAGTAGTAGCTCCCCTACATCCCCTATTTCCCAATATCGGTAGAGTTGTAGCTCCCCCATGTGAAATTTCCAGGTAGTAGCCTGATGAAATTTCCAGATAGTAGCCTGATGAAATTTCCAGGTAGTAGCCTAATCAAATTTCCAGGTAGTAGCCTCATGATATTTCCGGGTAGTAGCCCGCTGAAATATTTCTGGGTAGTAGCCTGCTGACAGATGTTCCATGATGTAGCCCGTTGGTTGGAGGGTGATATATTTTTCTCCCCATGATTCTTCTTCTTTATATTAGAGAATGTTTCAGCAGATAGAGTTGAGCATATTGGTACACATGATTACAAGATGACACATTGAGCAATGGACAGGTTTTGCAGGTGGAATTCTCCCTACATGAGAGGGAGTGTTAAAATTATGCAACTGCAGTCAAATTCCACTTTTGAATACTCGCTTGATGAATATGATGATGGAATTGAGTTCTTATTTCTGAGAGGACCAAAATCAACCTAAATATCACCTCATTCGGATAATTAGAAGGTGGTTTTTTATTTTTTTCCCACTCATGGATATTGGACTAGGTCAGCTTCAAATATTTGGACAGGGCAATTGGACATCATTGACACCGCTTTGAAGCATATAAATAAAAGTGATATACAACCTCATTTGGCCATCACAACATCAATCATCTTGCCGAGGATGGGGTTGTGGGTTTGTGAACACTTCATGAGCAATGAACACCTCCCATGGAATACCCTTTTGCTCCAACTGATGCATTACAACCATCTTGATCAAAGAGTGATGGAACAAACTTTTCATTTGCTGGGAATAATTCCTCTTTTGTACAACATAAGACATATTTTTAATACTCCTGTAGAGGTAATAGGGTAAATGAAGCATCTTAACCCTAGTAAAGTGCATGAGTAATTTGATATGATGGGAGTGCTAAAGTCTAGTGTACCTTCCCTCACATGTAAAATATTTCATGATGACCCTCATCAAGGGTGCATACCTCTCCAGCAAATGTGAGAAAGGGAAGATATATTTGCAGTCTTCTTTATATCCGGGTTTAAGAAATGGCTCATAGCAACTTATGTCTAAATTGGCTCTTTTGAACCATTTTTCACCAACATTATGCATCCCAGTGGAAATAGAAATGGCATCTGATGATAGCTCAAAGTTTACCCCTGCAAGATTTACTTGTTTCTCATGTAGGTTGAGGATGAATAACCTAGTGAGCTCAGGGTGACTTTGCACCTGTTGGAATTTTTCACAAAAATGAAACACCCCACTTTTTGGAAACATGTGACAATAATAGGAGAAGCATTAAGCTCCATGGTTTTTTGGGGTTCAAACCTATTAATCCTCCCACCTCTATGTTGATACCTCCTAGGCACTTGGCCTTCTCGTAATATTCCAAATTAGCATGTAGCTAATAGGAATATTGATTTTTCTTTTATCACCTAGTTAGATGAATAAATGCAGAAGAAGACCCATACTTATCTTGAATAAGCATAAAATCCCTCTTGATGTGAAAAGGGATCATGATAATAACTGGATCTAGCACTCTCATGTGTGAACATGGACTAATGGATGTGGAAAAAGTCAAGTTTGAACAAGTCAAAAACACTAATATAAGAGGGGTGGATCATCACTAAAGGCAGCTCAATATGAATATGAATTAGTTTAGACAGCTATATAAGAGCTATATTGAAGACCCTTAGATGTGAAAAGGGTTGGAGCAGGTTGAAGAGTTCAACCTTGACCAAATCAAACAATGTTATTATGGAGGAGTGGCATTGATGAAGGTACAACACAGTGTTGGAGGGTGATTGATTCTATGATGGGGGAAACCCTAATGAGTGGGACTCAAGGTGAGAAGGCTCACATTTTTTATAAGGAAGAGGATGGCAGCCATAGGGGGTTAGCTTATGAATCATATTTTGATATGTCTGTTTAGACTTTGCTCTCTAGCTGTTTAGCTAAGACTGTTGGTGCTATTTAGCACAAGGTATTCCTGTTTAGGAATTCCATCTCTTTCCTTGAGAGGCCTCTTGGGAGAGTCCTAATATTTCATTCCACACATCCAAAATTCTGGCCAAGCTTCAGTGTCCAGCTACATTGCATTTTCTGTAGAACATTGTGTTGTGTTGCAAGGTGTTGCAGTGGAGGGTTGAGAAACCCACTTTTTGGGCTAGTTTTTCATAGGAGGGAGGATTCCTACTCTTGGGAGATAATTTTGGAGAGTTCTTGAGCTCATTTCAGATCTTTGGCAACAAGCCAATCTATTTCCATCACCTACAACGTAGTTTTAGTTTGGAATTGCGTTATTTTGGAGGGCAGATTCAGTGAGGGATTTTGTGGCTTTGTTTGAATGTTTTCCTGTGATTGAAGGGATCAACCTTTCATTGGAGGAGACCTTGGAGTGGATCTACATCATATATATATTATATCATCCTCCTATCTTCATGTGCTTTAGTTTGCAGTGATTCTTCAGTCCTTGGGCTGTAGATCACCATTTGTTTTGGGTGTATTCCTTGAAACCCTTCCCGGGTTCTCTTGGTTTTGTATAAAGGAGACTATATCTCAGCTTTTGAGCAATATTGTTTAAGATATGAGTAGATCTATTTGTCTCTAAAATTTCTTAGTATAAACCGTCATTAGACTGCGCTGTCTCTTTATGTAGTAAAATCATATTGCAGTAGTTTTTGGGTTTCAGTGTTTTTGAGCTATATTAGGTGTGGGAGGCTTGTTTACCTCACCTAATATGATTTGTTTATGATCTCCTCTTGGATTTAGGTGTTGTGATGTAAAATCTAATGGATCCAAGGGATTATTTTTATTTTTATAGCATATATTTATGAAAATACGTTATTTATGCATGTATTGTTGATTTTTCCCTATTTGGGAATATTACAGTGGTATTAGAGCTCTAATATTGGCTCAGCCTGTGTGCTACAACCATTATGATATAAGAAGAATAAGAGAAGGAAAAGAGATCTAAAATGGTGGAAGGAATGATCTTGGTCTCATGAATTTTCAGATCTATGAAGAACCTCTCCAAGGAGGTTAAGCAGATGAAAGAGAAGAGATGCAATGAAACTCCTAGAGGGTTTCGAGAAGAGGAAGGACCATGTACTTCCTATTCTCAAAAGAAAGAACCAATGTTGCAGAAAAATTCAAAGCATTACACTTTGCCCTTTTCTTTTGAGGAAGAAAACAAGAGGCATGGAGGTGGAGGGCACTTGGAACATGAGATCCTAAGTGGATACCTTGCAGAATATAAGTCTTAGCCTAGAGCTTTCAAGGAGACTCTAACTCTTCCACAGTTTATTCAGCTTGAAGAAGAAAGGAGGAATTGCAGCAATAGGAGAATGAGAGGCAATAGATTCTATTGTCTACTTTTGATGGATCATGCACATGTACAACAAAGGCTTGGGTGATGAAGCTAGATGCATTATTCCTACTACATACAATTGTAGAAAGAGAGGTTGTTGAGATTGCAATGCTGCACCTTGAGGGTAAAGCAAGCACTTGGTGGTTCATCCATTTGAGTCATGCAAGAGTGACTACTTTTTCCGATTTCACTGAAAGGGTGATCAAAAGATTTGACAAGAAGAAATCAGAGGGGGAGGAGCCTTAACCACCACTTAAGGAGACTTGTACCAGCGCTGACACAACTATGGAGGAGCAACCATCATCCTCAGCAGTTGGGGGAGCCAACACATTGGAAGGAGGAACCCTTGTAGCCATACAAGATGTTCCCAAGCTTTACCAAGGTATGCATGAATTTCCACTTTCTGTTATTTCAACAAATCTTATGGAGGGTTGTGGAAATATGCCTTTGCATGACCAAGGGTCAACACATACTGCTGACTTGGAGCAACAAAATTGCACTGCGCTGTGCAGCCTTGATTTTCTCAAGGAAGGGATAAGAAATCATCCTAATGTGTCATTATTGAGCTGCACACAACACTTGGGGTTGGGGTGTGGACTTGTGGAGGATAGGATGAGATTTTTCCTAAACAATCCAATGTAGAACTCTATGTTCAACATTGAGTTTGAACATGAGACAACAAATACACCATTGGGGAGATTAACAGTGCTATCAATAAGCAGTAGTGAGGAGTTGGGGGCCCAACTATCATTAGAGCATTCTGATGACCATTACACTTGTATGACATTGGATGAGCAGATGATCAATGAGAGACACTTTGTCTTTCATCATTGTGATGGATCTATTTGGATGAGCATGGTACAGACATATGAGGAGGTTTTACCTTCAGCATACTTGGATCTTTATGGATTCAAGATGGTCATTGGTGTGGGGTCTTCTCTGGGAGATCTCCAAGAGGTTGCATTTCAACATCCCATGAAATGCAAAGGTAGAAATCTGATTTGGGAGGATGGTAGTCTTCATTGGAGGAGTGACAAGATGGAGCATGGTGGGAGACACCCACATGTGGATGTATGGGTGTGGATGGTGAGCAAGAGGTTGGTGAGACACTTGCATATTTATGACACCGAGTAGCAAGCAGCATGGCTGCATTGGCTACTCTTGAAAGATTTTGGCCATCATGTGACATATCCTTCTCCAAAGGGTATGTTGGTGGAGGAAACTTGGCAGGACACTTGCATCATATGGCAGCAAGGAGTTTGGGTGCATTATGTTGATATGACATTCTTCATGTCAATAATCATATCTTCACTTCATGATTTTTGTGATGGAGGTGTGAGGGAGCAGTAAGAGTTATTTTTGCTTTGGCTACTCTTGGGAGTATGGGCAGAAATTTTCCCATACTTGGCATGATATTTCCTGAGAAAGGGATGGCACAATCAAAATGAAAAGAGGCTACCCTTCGGCATTGGAGGACAAGGAGGTGCTTCCAAATAGGAAGAAGATCTCCCCACATAGCAGCATGATGGTGGATGAATTTGGCATGTGGCATGTCAAAGAAAGGAGTCATGGATTAACAAGAGCCTTATCACTAAGGCCAAAATCACTGTCACTTGGGAATATGTTTCTATTGATGGAGTGTTTCAAGGGGAGTATACATCCCTTCACTTTGCAGAATTTTATGAGAAGATTCTCATGGGATGATTCATCCATGGACCTCACTTTCAGCCTACTCACTATGCATGGTAATAAATGTATTTCTGTACTTATTGATCATTTCATTGAGTATTTACATTATCTCACCACCTATGTACAGTGCATTGCTCCACAAGAGGGCAAGATTATTTCTGATTTTTATGGTCATTCTAGGACTAACATTTGTGATGGAGATAATATTTCTTTGCATAACTTTGGGCAAGTGTGTTGTTATTCTTATTATGCTTAGCTGATATATAATGCTGCTTACTACGACATAGTAGATGAGCAAACATGCATAGCTAGTATCTTGTTGGAGGACAACTTGCCATATGATGTTCTAAAACAACAGTTGGGAAGACTGTGCTGTATCCACTGGAAATACCATTGGGACCATCCAAACTTGCATATAACCTTCAACATTTGTCTGATTTGGATACCATATGGTGATGATGTACCATTCACTTTGTGTGGGATGGATTGGGCCAGCATGATTCATGATGATATGGAGAGGATCTTTGAAGATCCAGTCTTCTTATTGCCACTTGAGGGCAACATTATTACAGCCCAATATCAACAGCTACTCTGCACTTATCATAAGTGGAGAGAGAGACAACGTGGGGTAGGATATTTTGTATACCATGATTAGTTATTCAACGCACCTACATTGTAGGAGCCAAAGGTGGAGGAGATTTTCAGGAGTTACCATTTTGGAGGGTGGATCATTTTGTATGGATGATAGCTTGGGGATGGGAGATTCACATGGGGATGATAGATCCTAATATATATCAGATCTCATGCCTCAAGAAGACCTCTAGACAGAACATTGTTGCCTCCATGGGTGTTTTAATTCTACATGATGATAGCTATTTGGGATGCTCACCAAAAGCTAGCTTGCATACTTGGGAGGGGCAACTTGGAGATGTATTGATGAGATAACATCTTGTTCCTTGGAGGAATTTATCATATGAGGATGCTACAGTAGGAGAAGAGGAGGCTCTTCAGTTCTATCCTTGCAGTTGCTTGAGGACAAGAAACATTTGGGAGGGGAGGATTGTAATATTCCTTTCCTTTTAGCACCTAATTAAATGAATAAATGGGGAAGATGACCCATAATTATCTTGAATAAGCATAAAATCCCTCTTGATGTGAAAAGGGATCATGATAATAACTGGATCTATCACTCTCATGTGTGAACATGTGCTAATGGATGTGGACATAGTCAAGTTTGACCAAGTCAACAATGATAATATGAGAGGGGTGGATCATCACTAAAGGCAGCTCAATATGAATATGGATTAGTTTATACAGCTATATAAGAGCTGTATTGAAGACCCTTAGGTGTGAAAAGGGCTGGAGCAGGTTGAAGATGTCAACCTTGACCAAATCAAACATCGCTGTTATGGAGGAGTGGCATTGATGAAGGTACAACACAGTTTTGGAGGGAGATTGATTGTGTGATGGTGGAAACCCTAATGAGTGGGACCCAAGGTGAGAAGGTTCACATTTTTTATAAGGAAGAGGATGACAGCCATAGGGTGTTAGCTTATGAATCATATTTTGATATGTCTATTTAGACTTTGCTCTCTAGCTGTTTAGCTAAGATTGCTGGTGTTGTTTAGCACATGGTATTCTTGTTTAGGAATTCCATCTCTTTCCTTGATAGGCCTCTTGTGAGAGTCCTGATTTTTCATTCCACACATCTGGCATTCTGGCCAAGCTTTAGTCTCCAGTCTGCAGAATATTGTGTTGTGTTGCAGGTATTGCAGTGGAGGGTTGAGAAACTGACTTTCTGGGCTAGTTTTTCATAGGAGGGAGGATTCCTTCTCTTGGGAGATCAATTTGGAGAGTTCTTGAGCTCATTTCAGATATTTGGCAGTAGGCCAATCAATTTCCATCACCTACAGCATAATTTCAGTCTGAAATTGCGTTATTTTGGAGGGAAACTTCAGTGAGGGATTTTGTGGCTCTGTTTGAGTGTTTTCCTGTGATTGAAGGGATCAACCTTTCATTGGAGGAGAACTTGGAGTGGATTTACATAATATCTATATTATATCATCCCCCTATCTTCATGTGCTTCATTTTGTAGTGATTTTTCAGTCCTTGGGCTGTAGATCACCATTTGCATGGGGTGTATTCCTTGAAACCCTTCCCGGGTTCTATGGGATTTGTATAAAGGAGACTAGATCTCAGCTTTTGAGCAATATTGTTTAAGATATGAGTAGATATATTTGTCTCTAAAATTTCTGAGTATAAACCCTCATTAAACTGCGCTATCTCTTTATGTAGTAAATTTATGTTGTAGTAGTTTTGGGGTTTCAGTGTTTTTGAGCTATACTAAGTGTGGGAGGCTTGTTTACCTCACCTAATATGATTTTTTTTATGATCTCCTCTTGGATTTAGGTGTTGTGATGTTAGCTCTAATGGATCCAAGGGATAATTTTGATTTTTATAGCATATATTTCTAAAAATGTGTTATTTATGCATGTATTGTTGAGTTTTTCCCATTTGGGAATACTACACTTCTTCACCACTACCATTTCCTCCTCCTCTTGACATTTTGACACCTGCCTTTGAAAACCCTAGCCCTGCTTGTGAAGCTGACATGAGAAAGGAATTGGAATGATGGTGAAAGGGAAACCTTTTAATAAGTGAGTGAGAGGGATGAATGAAGGTGTAAGTGTATGACTATGGGGGAGAGCCAGAAGTCAAGGACTAACTCAACTAATTGTTATAATTCTGCTTTGAAAATAACCTGTATTGATGTTAATTTTGAAATGGAGGGGGCAATGTAAGGTCAATTTGTTTTTAGCGTATGGAACAGAGCCTTTAAGCTTTGATGGAGGATCGACTTCAAAACACTGCAACCACACTAATTTATCCCTGTTTGACTGATATCTCCTTTTTTATAGATGAGGGAAGCTTAAATAGGGTTTTTAGCATGAATATTAGGTTTTCACCTTAGGGTTTCCTTCTTTTACAAACCATCAAATATTTGGAGGGGTGTATGACATCCACTTACCAAATAAAAACTCTCTAAAAACCTTTGATGGCAGCTTGGAGGTATCTCTGATGTAATTTGAGTGTTTGCAGATGCAGGAGGCGCTCCAGGTCAAATGCGTAGCACGTGCATGGGGTGTCGGGCCTGTCGAGTCTGCTGAAAACGCAGCGGTGAACACACAGCGCCGTGGGTTGTTGGGCCTGTCGGGCTTCCTGGGTGAATGTGCAACGCGCCTCTGAATGCGCAGTGCATGCCTCTATACACGCAGTGCATGCCTCTAAATGTGCATCGCAGAGTAATTTTACAAAGGAGATTTCTCCCAAGGCGCAACGCCCGACCCTAAACGTGCAACGCTACCCTGAATGCGCAATGCAGAGTAAATTGCCCGAATTTCGACTAAAAACTCAGTTTTTCCTCCTAATCGCTCTGAAAATTCTCACAAGTGAATAATGGGTTGTCTGAAGGGCCGAGGACCTTTTATAGGCTTAGGGGTTTAAATTTATCTATACAAACCCACTTTCTAATGTTTTTATCCTTTGTCACTCCTTTCACTAATGTTCTTTTGACTTTTTTGCTGCAGGTGATAAAAAACACTGAAATGGCCTTTTCACTTTTCTCTTTTGAGGTGACACCTTCAAAAACTATCCCTTGACATGCATTATGAATTCAAATTAATGCCCTTTACCTTATTTGAATAACCCTCTACACTGTCTGTAGGCAGGTTCGCTTAAATGGTGAATTTGACTCCTGTGGTTTTGATGAGTTTTCTTTTGACATCTTAGAGACAAAAAACACAAGGCAACATCATGACAAGACTCCTTTGAAAATTTTGATCTGTAGGTGCCTGAAATGATAGTTTAAACTTTTCTCACTGATACTCCTTACCTCCTTGCTCTGCAGATTTTGTTTGAGTCACAAGGCTTACTTTCTTTGGCTTGTCTATGTCCTCGAACATTTTCACTTAGCAGGTGTTATGAAAACCTTGAAGTGGCTCTCCCTCTGATATTTGAAGCCTGCTAACTTCATTTTTTACAACTTTAGAAACTTACATAGTGGCAACAACTCCAAAACTTCTTTTGTCCTTACCTTGAAACTCAAATCATCTTTTACTTGGCAGGTGGCTGAAAACTCTGTCTTCACCTCCTTCACTAATCCTTAGGCATGGTAAGCTCACTTTTGACAAATTCTAGGATGTCACACACAAAAATCTCTTCAAATGTTCTTTCTGTTGTCATCATGGAAGCCTAACATCTTCATTTTACCTCCTTTGACTATCTTTGAAAAATCCTAGGTTTATTGGATGTTTGAGAACAATTATCAGTGTTGTCTTCTAAGTTCTCTATAGCCCTGTCAAGTTCATTATTTTATGTCCAGTTCACCTCACCCTTTTCCCTATTTCATCTATAATTTCTAGAAAAATTCTCTTCATGTTTGGTTTTCTTGGTGTGCCTCCTTCATGTGATTTGCTGCATTGGATCTTTGCTTGGCACATTGCTGGCCCAATCAGGTTTAGGAACCCTGATTCTTCTTGAACACAAAATTCTTCCTGTCTCTTTGTTGTGAATGCGTTTATTGAGGAGAAGTACTCTTAATTTACCCATTCTCTACTAATAGTCACCTTAACACTCCTGCAGAAATATCAAAATGCACAATTGCCTTTTGCAGAACTTGAACTTGACAAAGTGGTCCTCCTTGGAGATTTTCTGATCTATCTTGGAAAAGAATGTGCTGACCTTCTTTCACATTTGAGCCAGATTCTAGCAAAATAAAATCAGTGCTTAAAACTCAAAGGATGACCCTACAACCTATGAAACCCTAATGACCAAGTGGGAGGCTCCATTGACTTGGTCTTTGACTGAAACTTGGTTTGGGGTCTTAACTGTAAAAACATAGGTTTTTGAAAAATTGATGTATTTGAAGATCCAAAATCCAATGTATTTGATTTATCTAAAGGGTCTACAGAGAGAGTTTGAGACCATCAATGCTTGAGGAACCTGGTGAACATGGGAAGGAACAGGCTGTTTGGTAACCCTAGATGGAAAGTGGGGGGGTGAAGCAAAGGAAAAACAAAGTGCTGAGGTTATAGTTGGGAAAATAGGATAAAGATGAGTGGCATAAGCCCATGAGGGGTCTTTTAGGAGTGGTAGTCTGACCATGGAATGGAAAAATAGTAGAATAGTGAAAAATTTGGTTTAAGGATAATGAAGGCAGTGAGATTTCTAAAGCTCACAATATTCATGAACCTTGTTTTTAGAAATCTAGGATCAAAATTTAGTCATCTACAAAATAGAAACAAATACTAATGAATAATAGTGGCTCCACTTGGGGAGGGAAGCTCCTTTTCAGGAGGTGTCCAGGACCTCAGAGCTCAAATCTCTGAGTTTTGAAGACTAATGCCTTACTTTCACTTTGCAGATTTCTTTCCTTCATTTTGCTAATGTTCTCTTGAAACTACGATCTCAAAATATGAAAAGAGATATGTGTTTCAACCTCATTTCTACCTACCCATCATACCTTGTCTAACATTTTTTCTTCCTTTGGGTACACTTTGGACTAGAAAACCCTTAAAATTTTCTTTGAAAAAAAAAAAAAACTATCTACTTGTACCCTTATCACTTCCAAAGTTAAAATTAGGCTGATGAACCTTTTATTCTCTACCTAGTCTACTTATTTGTCAAGATTAAGCTGTTTGACAGATTTTACTCTCTAACCTACTAACATGAAATTAAAAACATGATCAAACCAAGTATAAACAATCTGATTTTCTAGGGGCTGTGGAATTTAGACAAGCTGTACATAGACATTATTTATGTACAATCAAAACTATAAAACATGAGGGCTGTGATCTATCATTTGTTATGTATCCCTCTCTTCCCTTTGGTTCAGATTTATGCATTTAGAACTGTTGGGGTCCTGTGATTTGGCAGATTGGCATACCAAGTGACAAGGAAACATCAAAACCAATCTTTAGAGCTCTAGGACTTAGTCTTCCTAGTCTCAGAGAGGGATCTCTCAATTGTTTGCAAAGATATGACTTGTTTGCTTGTAAAAGGTTGATTTTAGGCTAGTTATTAAGCATGATTTTGTTTGGGTTTGGTTGGTTGGACATGAATGATCTAGGAAGCATAGATAGAAAGGGGAGATATCAGAGCCATTGGGAAATGGAGTCAAATAGAAGTTATAACAAGTTCAATCAATGGATATGGGATATCAAAGGGCAAATCTAACTTGGCCAGTGGATCTTGGGTTTGGTGGATGAAATGAAATGGACATTAAGGGTTTAGAAGGAGAAGTAGAACTAAGGGCAATTAAGAATCCTTAATTATATGTACTTCTAAACAAAGGGACTTAAAACATCATTTGAACATGAAGAGGCATTCCATAGACAGGGCTAACCATAAATTCTAGAAACCACACTTCAGAAAATAGAAATTTCAAGACAAACTTTTCAAATTAAATCTAGGAGTCGAGGAACGCTCTATTTCATCCAAAGATTTCACCTTCAAGGAATTTAGAAAACATAAAAGATTCACAAATAATTGTATCATTGAAGAGAGAACGCCTAAACATCCCTGATTACAATTATAAAGACCTTCAAAACGATTATCTCAACAAAAACAAAGGGTATGATCAAAAAATACCTCTTTGGCAGACTTTAAACAATGGTACTTTAAAGGGAGACTTCATAAACAATTTTCAAGTGGCAACAAGTAAGCAGGGAAAACCATAAATCATTCTTGAGACCAACTGTTTGAACTATTTCTGAAATAAACAAGCATAAGAGTTCAAGAGAGCAATTAAGAATTCTATAGAATGCCTCAGCAGAGGAAAACATAAAACAATGGAGAGTAAATAGGTATAACGTGCTTCTAGGAGACATTTCTTAGCCTAAACTTTTTACTCTACTATAGTAAGAAATGATGAAACAGAATGGAAAACAGGAAAAAACATTAACAGATTACAATACATCACCAACAACCATTCTCAGGGATCTAATGATAGATCCTTCTCATTAAAAAAACATGTCAAAACATCATCAATCTTCCAATACTTCAATTTCTTCTTAATCTTCAGCCAGACTATGTACAACTTCAAAGAGTTCGAATGCCAACAACCAACTTTTACAATGAGAGTTCGAATAGGATTTATAGGTGAATGGGGAGGAGAGGTGATAGAGATGGTCTTAATGGTCAATTAAAATAGAGGAGAAAAGCATTCGAATGCCCATTCTCTATCATAAATATTACATTAATTTCTTGCCCATTCTAGTAGTTTTTTGTAGGCTTTGAGACCTAAATGTCAGGCTGGTAATAACTCCAAAGAGTGCCTTTGAGGGGAAGTCTTCTAGCTACTGTAGTCCTGTCTTTTCTTCTGGTACGAGTAAAGTGGAAAGTATGGGTTTTGAGAGCACCCATACCTTTACAATAACTGCCTTAATAGTTTAAAGATGTTCTGTCAGCATAATAACTGTCAAGGTGTTTTTGTAGGTGAAAAGCAGGCAACAGGTGGCTTTAGATATTTCGATGAATTAACTGCTCTATCCTGATGTGCTCGGGGCTCCTTGCATTGTTGATCTGTCCTTTAACCATCTTCAGCTTCATTCTTTGAACTGCAGGTTAAGTCTTTTGATCCTCAGGATTTGACTATAACCTTTAATCTTTATCTTAAACTCTGATGCTCTTCACTATTTCTTCATTTAATCTTCATTGTTTGTTGATGGGTACTTTCTTTTCTCTGGAGGGTTTGATTTAATAGTCAATATCATGATTTATTTACTAACACTTGGATTTCAACCCTTCGTCCCTTTCTGCAATTGAATAGGCCACAGGATCATCACCCTGAGCTCTATACCACCTTTAGTGACTGTGGTATGCCTTGAATAGCTCAAACCGCCATAAAACCTGCAAAAACCAATAAACTTGTTAAACAAAACCTGCGCAAGTGCTTGAACTACTACAGAGGCTCGGGTGGAAGCGGAGGAGCTGTGAGGAGGCGGTGGATGCAGCAGAAAAGGGCTTCTTGGCGAAAAACCATGAAAACTAGGGTTCAAACTAAATTTGGCGCGAAGAGATGCAATGGCGGTTTGGCAGAAAACTGGAGGCGGTTTTCGCACGAGGTCGGGGTGGTAAGTGGTTTTACCCCAGGTGAAAGCGATAGGGCTTAGTGGCTGACACGTATTTGAGGAAAACCATCCGTTTTGCGTTGAATTTTGGGTGTTAAAAGTTTTTGGTGAAATGGGCGCGAGAGTGAATATGGACCATCAGATCTGGATGATTGACGGTCAGGATCATATTGCGATCTCGGGCGGATCACAGATGGTTGAAAAACTCAACAAAAATTCGAAACAACAATGCTCATTGGATTGGGAAGATCAACGGTCAGGATTACATAGCAATTTCGCGCAAACACCGGATGGGCTAGAAGGTGGGAAAAAAATGCGATTGAGTGCTCACTTTTGGATCAAGAGGATCGACAGTGGGGATTCATTGCGGGATGCACAATATATAACATAGGGGCGAGGGGACAGACGAATAGCGATGAAGCCCTGACCATTGGATTAACAAGATCAACAGTCAGGATCTATTGCGGGGGGACCATGGAGGTACAAGTGGGAGAAAAGGGAGGAGTCCCGCTGGCCGTTGGATCGGGTAGATCAATGGTGGAGATTAACTACGGGGGGACTAGGGGGTATAGGGGGATCTCGGGGCTGGGTTCCTCCGCAGTGAACCTGCGCCGTAGATCTAGGTTAATCGGACGGTGAGGATTGTATCAGGGAGGATGCATATCGACGGCAAAAGGGAAGGAGGAAGTGATGCACTGCGATTAGCGATGAAACGTGGACCGTCCGATCTAGGGTAGATCAACGGTGGATATTTCGTCGGTGGAGGATGGAAATCAGCAGAGAAAAGGGTTTGGGAATGAGGAAACAGGGATCACCGATGGAGCGAGGACCGTTAGATAGAAAATGAGTTCGACGGCAGAGATTTACCCGGAGAAACAATCATCGGCAGAAGAAAATACAAGGGGGAAGAGGAAACGGGAAACTGCGATGGCTGATAGCTGATGGGCTTAGCGCTTGGTCATAGGACTAGGTCTTATGGTGGAGAAAGGGTCTAGGGCTTAAGCGAAAGGTGCTTAAAGCCTTATGTATAAAAAGGGGCGGAAAGGATTAAAAACAAAGGTTTTTAAGCTTTTTGAGGGGTTCTGATAGAGTTAAAAAGGGGTTTAAAACCAAATAAAGAGGGTTTATAAGGTTTAAAAGGGGATTTTGAGGAAGTGAAGGATAATTAAAGGGAAAAAAAGGGATATTTTAGCAGAGGGGAAAGGTTATTTGAAATGAGTAATAGTGAGTGAAATGAAGGGTTCTTGGAGGCATGAAATGGTGGAGATTTAGGCCTTGTAAACAGTTTATTTTTGAAGTAACATGCTATTTTGAAGGATTTCCAAGTGGAGAAATTAGTGAGATGGGTCTTATGAAGGATATTGAACACAGTACACTTCAAGAACTCACATATTTGCTAAAATTTGTTTCTTGAAGGCTAAAAAGATCTATTTTATCCATCTTTGAATATGTCAAAATTATGGATGGCTAACAGTGGCTCCACTTGGGGAGGACCGCTGTCTTTTAGGTGTCCAGAACCTCTATTTATCAATCTCTACCTTTCAGCAGACTAGTGTCTTAATCCATTGGCAGCATTCTTTTCTTTCTTTTGTTGGCTATCTTTGGATTTGAGAACATTTTAGCAATCTAGAGCATATGACATTCTTCAAAGCAACATCACTACCTACCCAATCCTACTTGTCCTAGCATTTTTTCTTCTCTTGAGTGCACTTGGACTGACATCTCTTTTACATATTATTTTTGAAAACAAAAAGACAAAACTATCTAATGCTACCCTTATTTCTTCCAAGAGTCCAGATTAAATAGTTGGACTCTTCATTCCCTACCTAATCTATCTATCAGCCAAGATTAAACTGTTTGACTGATTTTCATTCTCTATATTCTAAAACAAAAATTTAAACACAAACAGACCAGGATTAAACAGTCTGATTTGCTGTAGTGTCTATGGCATAAGAAACTAGCTGCACATAGACTTTATTTGCAGAAATTTAAAACAAAATTGTGAAGGCTTAAGACCTGAAAATTTATAAGTATCCTTCTTTCTTCTTGGCTCAAGTTTTGATCTATTTAGAGCCATCTTTTTATTTCTTTCCTTTGGTTCATATTTTAAGCATGTTTGAACCATTTTTTCTTCTATCCTCTATTCTACTGATAAGCCAAGATTAAATAGTTTGGAAAATCTTCTTCACTAACCTATCAACAGTAAATTGAAATCTATCTAGTCATGATTAGGCTATATGACTAAATAACAGTGATTTTTGAAGTAGTGGCATTTAGGCTTGCACACTTTCAGATTCTTCTTTTCTTTTTTGGTATGGGGCTGTACCTTTCTTCTTTTATATCTTCCCTCTTTTCTCTTTTTCTATTGTTTTTGTATTTTTTTCTTTTTCTTTCAAAGCAAAAAACAAAAAACTAACTAAAAGCTCACTGGATGAGATTTATTGACATTCCTACCTACCCTAATCTAACTTGGAAATCTCTGTTGTTTTATATGATACAATAGTGCCAGTGCAGCTAGTTAAGCAGTAACAAAAAAAGGTAGAAAATCTGACTGCTTGTCAGAGACAACCACAGGGTACTTTGAATGTGGGTCTTCAAAACCAAGGCCACCACCAGTGATGACCACTCCTGATGTATCTGGCTCTTGCAAAGGATCAATGCTTGGGAACATGAGCCAATTAGGGCCTTCATATACTCTTCCACAAGATAAAAAAAAAAACATGATGGAAACTTTCTTCTTTTAGGCCTTCCATGACTGGTAGGATATCTGCATCCTTGATAGCTTTAATCATTGCATCTTCAGTGTAGCTCTTGAAATAACAATCATTCTTTTCCTGCACATCAAAGGCAGTGAAATTTCTTCTTGATTTTGGGGAGGGAGACTTTCCAAAAACGCTCTGGGGTCCCTGAATTGGTATGACTGATCTTGTGAATTCAACATTTCAATTTTAGTTTCATATCTTTGAATCACCAAGTCTAGGAAAATTTTCTTAATCTCAGGTATAGCATTGAATTTGAGCTGAGAAGGACAACCTTTGGAAGGTCCTCACATTAAAGCTCTGCTAGCTCATAACAAAACTCTGCTATGAAACTTGACTGATTTTTTGCAAATTTCTCAGAGTCTTCTATTAGTGGAGTGATTTGGTCTTTTGGGATTGTGGAGTCGCCAGGTGAAAGATTTTGAACTTTTATATCCACTTCCAACATGAGTGGGATTGCTTAATGCATTCCCATGGGAGTCTACAAGGACTAGTGAAGGAATAGGCCTACTAGAGGCCAGTGGAGTCACCAGGTGGAAATTTTTAGCTCTTTTGGAGGTAAAATATTCTATGGTCCACCACCAATGTTTATTATGAAACCAATCTGAATTTTTTTTGGGGTTTTTCTGAGTTTTTATGTTTATTGAAGGACTTAAAAAGTCTACAAGAGCTTGCTAGGCTATTATGTACTCAGTGTCCCACTGTGATCGCCAAAATGTTGGGGTCTTGTGATTTGGCAGATTGGCATACCAAGTGACAAGGCAACATCAAAACCAGTATTTAGAGCTTTAGGACCTAGCCTTCCTAGTCTCAGAGAGGGATCTCTCAATTTTTTACAAATATATGACTTGTTTTCTTGTAAAAGGTTGATTTTAGGCTAGTTATTAAGCATGAGTTTGTTTCGGTTTGGTTGGTTGGACATGAATGATCTAGGAAGCATAGATAGAAAGGGGAAATATCAGAGCCATTGGGCAATGGAGTCAAATAGAAGTTATAACAAGCTCAATCAATGGATATGGGATATCAAAGGGAAAATCTAACTTGGCCAGTGGATCTTGGGTTTGGTGGATGAAATGAAATGGACATTAAGGATTTAGAAGGAGAAGTAGAACTAAGGGCAATTAAGAATCCTTAATTATATGTACTTCTAAACAAAGGGAATTAAAACATCATTTGAACATGAAGAGGCATTCCATAGACAGGGCTAACCATAAATTCTAGAAACCACACTTCAACAAATAACAATTTCAAGACAAGCTTTTCAAATTAAATCTAGGAGTCGAGGAACGCTCTATTTCATCCAAATATTTCACCTTCAAGGAATTTAGAAAACATAAAAGATTCACAAATAAATGTATCATTGAAGAGGGAATGCCTAAACATATCTGACTACAATTATAAATACCTTCAAAACAATTATCTCAGCAAGAAAAAAAGGTATGATCAAAACATACCTCTTTGGCAGACTGTAAACAATGGTACTTTGAAGGGAGACTTCAAAAACAGTTTTCAAGTGCCAGCAAGTAAGCAGGGAAAACCATAAATCATTCTTGAGACCAACTGTTTGAACTATTTCTGAAATAAACAAGAATAAGGGTTCAAGAGAGCAATTAAGAATTCTCTATAATGCCTCAGTAGAGGAAAACATAAAAAAGTGGAGATTAAACAGGTCTAAGGTGCTTCTAGGAGACATTTCTTAGCCTAAACGTTTTACTCTACTGTAGTAAGAAATGATGAAACAAAATGGAAAATAGGAAATAACATTAACAGATTAGAATACATCACCGACAACCATGCTTAGGGATCCAATGATAGAGCCTTCTCAATAATAAAACATGTCAAAACATCATCAATCTTCCAATACTTCAATTTCTTCTTAATCTTCAGCCAGACTATGTACAACTTCAAAGAGTTCGAATGCCAGCAACCAACTTTTACAATGAGAGTTCGAATAGGATTTATAGGTGAATGGGGAGGAGAGGTGACAGAGATGGTCTTAATGGTCAATTAAAACAGAGGAGAAAAGCATTCGAATGTAAATATTACATTAATTTCTTGCCCATTCTAGTAGTTTTTTGTAGACTTTGAGGCCAAAATGTCAGGCTGGTAATAACTACAAAGAGTGTCTTTGAGGGGAAGTATTTTAGCTGCTGTAGTCCTGTCTTTTCTTCTGGTATGATTAAAGTGGACAGTATGGGTTTTGAGACCACCCATACCTTTACAATAACTGCCTTAACAGTTTAAAGAGGTTTTGTCAGCATAATAACTGTCGAGGTGTTTTTGTAGGTGAAAAGCAGGCTATAGGTGGCTTCAGATATTTCGATGAATTAACTACTCTGTCCTAATGTGCTCTAGGATCCCTGCCTTATTGATCTATCCTTTAATCATCTTCAGCTTCATTCTTTGAACTGCAGGTTAAGTCTTTTGATCCTCAGGATTTGACTATAACCTTTAATCTTTATCTTAAACTCTGATGCTCTTCACTGTTTCTTCATTTAATCTTCACTGTTTGCTGACGGGTACTTTCTTTGCTCTGGAGGGTTTTATTTAATAGTCAATATCATGATTTATTGAATAACACTTGGAATTCAACTCTTCGTCCCTTTCTGCAATTGAATAGGCCACAGGATCATCACCCTGAGCACTATAACACCTTTAGTGACTGTGGTATGCTTTGAATAGCTCAAATCGCCATAAAACCTGCAAAAACCAATAAACTTGTTAAAAAAAACCTATGTGAGGGCTTGAACTACTACAGAGGCTCGGGCGTAAGTAGAGGAGTAGTGAGGAGGTGGTAGATGCAGTGGAAAAGGGTCTCATGGCAAAAAACCACAAAAACTAGGGTTCAAAACTGAATTTGGCGTGAAGAGATGCAATGGCGGTTTGGTGGAAAACTAGAGGCGGTTTTCACACGGGGCCAGGGTGGTAAGTGGTTTTACCCGGGCAAACGTGATAGGGCTCAGGGGCTGACACGTATCTGAGGAAAACCGCCCATTTTGTGTTGAATTTTGGGTGTTAAAAGGTTTTGGTGAAATGGGCACGAGAGTGAATATGGACCGTCAGATTTGGATGATCGATAGTCAGGATCTGATCGCGATCTCGCGTGGATCACAGATGGTCGAAAAACTCAACGAAAAGGCGAAACAACAACACTCATTGGATCGGGAAGATCAATGGTCGGGATTACATCAAAATTTCACGCGAACACCGGATGGGCCAGAAGGTGGGCAAAAAATGCGATTGAGCGCTCACTGTTGTATCAAGAGGATCGACGGTGGGGATTCATTGCGGGACGTGCAATATATAAAATAGGGGCAAGGGGATAGATGAATAGCGATGAAGCACTGACCGTTGGATTAATGAGATCAACGGTCGAGATCTATTGCAGGGGGACCATGGAGGTACAAAGGGGAGAACAAGGAGGAGTCTCGCTAGCCGTTGGATCGGGTAGATCAACGGTGGAGATTAACTGCGAGGGGACTGGAGGGTTCAAAGGGATCTTGGGGCCAGGTGCCTCCGCAGTAACCTACACCGTAGATCTGGGTTAATTGAACGGTGAGGATTGTATCAAGGAGGATGCATATCGGCGGCAAAAGGGAAGGCCGAAGTGATCCACTGCGATTAGCGTTGAAACGCGGACCGTCCGATCTAGGGGAGATCGATAGTGGAGATTTCATCGATGGAGGATGGACATCGGTGGAGAAAATGGTTTGGGAATGAGGAAATGGGGATCGCCGATGGAGCGAGGACCATTAGATCGAAAACAAGATCAATGGCGGAGATTTACTCGGAGAAACGATCATCGGCGAAAGAAAATACAAGGGGGAAGAGGAAACGGGAAACTACGATGGCCGATAGCCGATGGGCTTAACGCTTGGTCACAAGACCGGGTCTTATGGCGGAGAAAGGGTGTAGGGCTTAAGCGGAAGGTGCTTAAAGCCTTATGTATAAAAGGGGGCAGAAAGGATAAAAAACAAAGGTTTTTAAGCTTTTTGAGGGTTCCGATAGAGTTAAAAAGGGGTTTAAAACCAAATAAAGAGGGTTTATAAGGTTTAAAGGAGGATTTTGAGGAAGTGAAGGATAATTAAAGGGAAAAAAAGGAGATTTTAGTAGAGGGGAAAGGTCATTTGAAATGAGTGATAGTGAGTGAAATGAGGGGATTTGTGAGGCAAGAAATGGTGGAGATTTAGGCCTTGTAAACAGTTTCTTTTTGAAGTAATACGCTATTTTGAAGGATTTTCAAGTGGGTAAATCAGTGAGATGGGTATTATGAAGGATATTGAACATAGTAGGCTTCAAGAACTCACAAAATTGCTAAAATTTGTTTCTTGAAGGCTAAAAAGATTTGTTTTAGCCATCTTTGAATATGTCAAAATTATGGATGGCTAACAAGAACCAAACTTTTTTCCTAATCTAATCTACTGACAAGATTAAAATGGTTTGACAAGTCCTCTTTTACTAACCTATTAGCATAAATTTAAACAAGTTCAGTGATGATTAGGCTACATGGCTGAACAAGACTCTTCTTCCCAAACAAGTAGTGGCATTTAGGCTTGCACACTTTCAACAACACTCTTTTTTGGGTATGGGGTTGTACCTATTCTTTTCCTGCCCTATTTTTCTCTTTTCTCTGTTTTTGTGTTTTTGTTTTTGTGATTTATGTACAATGAATGAAAGCCTCTAACATATGAATTTCAAAAAAATTAGTGCTTGAGCATCCTGCCATTGATAGGACCTCCAAATAACTCTACTCCATCTAGCTTTTGTAAAAATAAAGCATTGTTACCTCTAACTGAATGGATGATGTAGGGACCCTTCCACAAATTTTCAAACTTTCCATGTTTGCCTTTGTCACGTCTCCTTGAATCCAACTTCAGTACCTTGTCTCGAATGTAAAAGTCATTAGCCTTGGTCCTTCTATCAAATATCTTCTTGATTTTTTCTTGTACTGCTTGTGTCCTTTTGTAAACTTCTTCCCTTGACTGCTGCAAATTAATGGTTTGGTTCAGCCTCCTTTTCATGTCATTTTCTTCTGATTGTACCTCTTGGAGGAGCTTCATCACCGGGACTCCCAAGGATGTTGGGAAAATGGCATCCATGCCATACACTAGTTGATATGGAGACATACTGATTGATTTCTTGGTGGTTAGTCTATCAGCCCATAGTGCATGCACTAGTTTGCTATGCCATGCTTTTTTGTTTTCTTCTAGCAGCTTCTTGATGATGTTCACTAAGATTTTGTTAGAGGACTCAACGAACCCATTACCTTGAGGGTAATAAGCTGTTGAATTCCCTAGTGTGATGTGGTACTTGTAGCAAAACTCTACCATTCTTTTAGATTTAAATGTAGCAGCATTATCGATGATAATCTTTCTTGGGCAACCAAATCGAGATAAGATGTTGGTTTCAAGGAATTTAACGATGACTAAGTCAGTAGCATTCCTAGAAGGGATGGCCTCTATCCACTTGGTGAAATATTCCATAGCAATAAGGATCCACTTGTGTTGGCTAGATGAGGTAGGGTGAATTTCGCCAATGAAGTCCAAACCCCACTGTTGAAAAGGAGCTTCAACACTGATAGGATGTAACGGTAAAGGTAGAAGTTTCCTCTTTCCATCAAAGATTTTGGATTTATGGAAAGTCATCACAAGCTTGTGGGTGTAAGGGAAAAGCCCATGAGGGGTCTTTTAGGAGTGGTAGTCTGACCATGGAATGGAAAAAATAGTAGAATAGTGAAAAATTTGGTTTAAGGATAATGAAGGCAGTGAGATTTCTAAAACTCACAATATTCATGAATCTTGTTTTTAGAAATCTAGGATCAACATTTAGTCATCTAAAAAATAGAAAAAATTACTGATGACTAACAGTGGCTCCACTTGGGGAGGGTAGCTCCTTTTAAGAAGGTGTCCAGGACCTCAGAGCTCAAATATCTGAGTTTTGAAGACTAGTGCCTTACTTTCACTTTGCATATTTCTTTCCTTCATTTTGCTGATGTTCTCTTGAAACTACGATCTCAAAATCTGAAAAGACATATTTGTTTCAACCTCATTTCTACCTACCCATCATACCTTGTCTAACATTTTTTCTTCCTTTGGGTGCACTTGGACTAGCAAACCCTTAAAATTTTTCCTTTCAAATAAAAAAACAAACTATCTACTTGTACCCTTATCACTTCCAAATTTTAGATTAAGCTGATGAACTTTTTATTCTCCACCTATTCTATTTATCTATCAAGATTAAGCTGTTTGCTAGATTTTACTCTCTAACCTACTAACATGAAATTGAAAACATGCTCAAACCAAGTTTAAACAATCCGATTTGTCATGGGCTGTCGCATTTAGACAAGCTGCACATAGAAATTATTTTTGTACAATCAAAACTAGAAAACATGAGGGCTGTGATCTATCATTTGTTATGTATCCCTCTCTTCCCTTTCATTCAGATTTATGCATTTGGAACCAAAATTTTTTCCTAATCTAATCTACTAACAAGTCAAGCTTAAAATGGTTTGACAAGTCCTCTTTTACTAACCTATTAGCATAAATTTAAACAAGTTCAGTGATGATTAGGCTAGATGGTTGAACAAGAATCTTTTTCCCAAACAAGTAGTGGCATTTAGGCTTGCACACTTTCAACAACACTCTTTTTTGGGTATGGGGCTGTACCTATTCTTTTCCTGCCCTCTTTTTCTCTTTTCTCTATTTTTGTGGTTTTGTTTTTGTGATTTATGTACAGTGAATGAAAGTCTCTAACATAGGAATTTCAATAAAAGTAGTGCTTGAGCATCCTGCCATTGACAGGACCTCCAAATAACTCTACTCCATCTAGGTCTTGTAGAAAGAAAACATTGTTACCTCTATCTGGATGGATGATGTAGGGACCCTTCCACAAATTTTCAAACTTGCCATGTTTGCCTTTTTCCTCTCTCCTTTAATCCCACTTCAGTACCTTGTCTCCAATGTGAAAGTCATTAGCCTTGGTCCTTCTGTCAAAGATCTTCTTGATGTTTTCTTGTACTACTTGTGTCCTTTGTTAAAATTCTTCCCTTGACTGCTGCAAATGAATGGTTTAGTTCAGCCTCCTTTGCATGTCATTTTCTTCTAATTGTACCTCTTGGAGGAGATTCATCACCAGGATTCCCAAGGATGTTGGGAAAATGGCATCCATGCCGTACACTAGTTGATAGGGAGACATACTAATTTATTTCTTGGTGGTTAGTCTATCAACCCATAGTGCATGCACTAGTTTTCTATGCCATGATTTTTGGCTTGCTTCTAGCAGTCTCTTGATGATGTTCACTAAGCTTTTGTTAGAGGACTCAGCCAACCCATTACCTTGAGGGTAATAAGCTGTTGAATTCCCTAGTGTGATGTGGTACTTGTAGAAAAAGTCTACCATTCTTTTAGATTTAAATGTAGCAGCATTATCAGTGATAATATTTCTTGGGAAACCAATACAGGACAAGATGTTGGTTTCAAGGAATTTAATGATGACTAAGTCAGTATAATTCCTAGAAGCGATGTCCTCTATCCACTTGGTGAAATAGTTCGTAGCAGTAAGGATCCACTTGTGTTCGCCAGATGAGGTAGGGTGAATTTTTCCAATGAAGTCCAAATCCCACAGTTGAAAAGGAGCTTCAACACTGATAGGATGTAACAGTAAAGGTAGAAGTTTCCTCTTGCCATCAAAGTTTTGGCATTTATGGCAAGTCATCACAAGCTTGTGGGTGTCAGGGAAAAGGGTGGGCCAATAGTAGCCAACTCTAAGGATTTTGTTGGCTGTGGTATTCTAGTAGAGATGACCTCCACGCTCTCCCTCATGCAACTCATGCATGATTTTTTCTGCATCATCTTCAAGAAAAAATTTATGTAGGATACCAACAAAATTTTTCCAATATAAATCTCTATCTAAAATGCAGGAATTCAAAGCCTTTTGTTTCAAGAATCTTGCTTTTTTTTTTGGACAAAGAAGGAGGGGCATTTAGATTAATAAGCACATACAATATGTCAGCATACCAAAGTGATTTCAAGAATGTTTCTTCAATATGTGGAGTTGCTAGTTCCTCTTGTTCATCCAAAGAATGCATCATGTTTATGTCTAAGGCTTGAAAATTTGATTCAGCCATGAGTTTTGCAAGTCCTTGTCCTTTAATCAGTTTAGCGGGTCTGATTTCTAAATCATATTCTAGGATAATAGCAATCCACTGTCCCCTTTTACCATTAGGGTCCTGATTCAAAATGTCCTTGAAAATTGTGTGTGGAACAAAAGAAATGATATGGGAATGAAAAATGTAAACTTTAAAATATTTCAATGCTTTAATCAAGGAAAAGGCTTGTTTCTCCATGATGTTATATTTTAGAGGAGAATCTCTAAGGGCTTTGCTGAAGAAGGCTATGGGTTTTTCTTGTCCCATCACGTTCTTTTGAAGCAATACTGTAGTTATGGTGTGTTATGATGCAAAGGAAAAAATGAAGAAATCTTTGGTAAAGTCAGGGCTAATTAGAACTAGTGTTTGGGTGAGCGCTTGTTTTACCAGTTCAAAGGATTTCTTTGCTTCCAGAGTCAATTTTACTCCTATTTCTCTTTTCAAGAATTTTTGTGATGTTTCTTAGGAGTTCAACAAGGTTGGGTATGAACCTTCTTAGGAAGTTAATCTTTCCAATGAAAGATTTTAGCTCTTGAATGTTTCTTGAGTGGTTGATTTGTAAGATACCCTAAATCCTTTTGGGGTCTATCTTTATCCCTTCTTCAGAAATGATGTGGCCTAAGAGTTTTCCTTCTTGAAGACCAAACAATGTTTTCTTAGGATTCAAAGATAAACCATACTCCCTACATTTTTCAAAGACTTTTCTCAAGTGAACTAGGTGTTATTCATCAATTTTAGAATAGATAGTGATGTCATCAAGGTATATGACTATGAAGTGGCCTATGTCTTCGGAAAAATCTATGTCCATGGCTCTTTGGAAAGTAGCCCTCGCATTCATTAACCCAAAAGGAATTTTTTACATACATGAAGATTCCCCAAGGTGTAGTGAAGGCAATTTTGTGTTGATCGCTTGGAAGTACTAGTACCTGATTGTAACCTAAAAAGCCATCAAGTAATGAGATTATTTTAGAACTTACCACCCTTTGCAGTATATGATCCATCTTGGGTAAAGGGTAGTTTTCTTTTAGGGAAGCTTTGTTCAAGTTTATAAAGTCTATACATAGCCTAATCTCCCCGATTTTCTTCCTAACTGACACAAGGTTTGAAACCCATTCTGAATACCTGATTGGGACTATGATCCCAGTATCATACATATTTTTGATTTCTTTCTCAACTAGAGGGACTAGGGTGGGGTTTATTATTCTCAATTTTTGCTTGAAAGGTTTCTGATTTTTTTTGAGAGGAATTTTATGTTGAATAATGCTTGTGTCATAGGACTTCAAGTCCTCATAACCCCATGCAAAAAAATCTTTAAACTCTTTGAACAACTCAATATATTTCCGTTTTATATGAGGAGGGAGAGTTTTGGACAGCTTGATCATTTTGGGTTCTCCTAAGCTGCCTATGTTTCATTCTTCAACATCAGCCTCGGTGGTTTCCATTTTTGGCTTCCTAGCAACATCATTGAAGTAAAACAACTCTTCTAATGGGGCAAGACCTCTTGGTAATGAATTATCTTTGCATTGTAAAAAATCAAGGTCTTTTTGATCCAAATCTTCAAACAATTTAGCATCAAGAGGATATTTTAGCATGTTTATATCACCAATACAAGGCAACTCTATTTTGTGGGCTTGCTTTTCAACAAGTAAATTTATTGATGGATTAAGTATGATTTTGACAATTCAAACTTAGTTTTAGGCTGCAAGAAGTCTTCATTATGTTTGTCATTTTCAAATACTTGCCAATAATTAATGTTCTCCGAGATTATTGGTCTGCACTTGACTTCTATTGTGTATTTTTCATTTGTATGAGGTGTTTGGCAAGTGCTGGTAGTAAAGGAAAGTTGATTAGCAAGGGTGTTTTGAACTCTAGGAATGGAGGTAAGTTCATACTTCTCAAAATTTTTCAGGAGGTCTAAGACAACATTCCTATATTCTCTTAGCCTAGGATTTTTCACTGAATACTCTTTGATTTGTCTAATGATCAGCTCAGAATCTCCTAGAATAGAAATTTTATTAGCTTCTATGTCTTTTAGCAAATGTAAACTAAGGAGAAGAGCCTCATACTCTGCAATATTGTTAGTGCATTGAAAATCTAGTTTGTAGGAGTGACCCTCATTTGTGTTGTGTATCCAAACACCAGCTCTTGAACCAACTTTGCCACAGGAGCCATCAAAGCTCATGTTCCTAAGTGTTTCAAGTTTAGATTCGCCATTATGTTGTTGTTCAGGGCTGATAGAGTTTTGGCTGTCATTTTCTTCATTTGGTGATTGATTTGATTGTTCTGGTAGGCCTAGCTCTTTCTCATTTTCATTTACTTATTCATTAATGTCATCTTCATTGTACAAGATAAATGGGTCAAGGTTTGAGTGGATGGAATAGAGAGGGGTGTTGTTTGGCCTATCTTGGCTTCTTACCATGTATTTCATGTGAGTTTCCCGGTACAATCTCCTTGTTTGGTTAAAAAATGGGATGGTAGCATATGACATGTCCATTTGGAGATTCCTTTGAAGTTTGGCTCCTCGTGATCTAGATAAAATCATGCCATACTTCGGGGGAATGTCAGAAACTACTATGTCCATGAATAGGCTCTTGGCCAATATTTGTGCAAGAGTGACACACAGATCCTTTATTAGACCCAAACATTTGACTCTACTTGAATCAAAAGAGTACAAGTCTTTGTAAGGTTTGGTTATTTCGAGGCCCAACCTTTCCATCACTACCTTAGGCATAAGATTGTGTGAAGCACTAGAGTCTAGCATAAAATTGTGCAAGATTTTGTAATATATGTTTAAGCTAACATAGAAGGGAGGTACAACTCCTTGAAATTTTCCCTCCACCTCAGGTCCAAACAATAGCTCAGGCTTGTCATCAGTCAAGTTTAGAGTGTCGGTGTCATTTCCTATGTTCATAACTTTCAAAACTTGGGACCTATACACATCTTGAGTTACTAGTTTAGTAAGAGGTATGGTTATCTTGATCTTGACAATCTCTCCCTCAAAACTGAAAGGTATTTGTGTTTTTGACATATTTACATTAGTTTTATCAGCCATGATTTTTTTTGCAATTTTAGTTTGCTGATTCTGATTTGGAACCTTAGTCAAAAGAGTTTTTTCAGGGCCACTAGTTGATGTACTACGACAGCTAGGGTCACCATTTTGTTGGCTAGTTTTGTCCTTGTTTTGGTCAGTTTTCTTAGCAATGGTGTTTGTGTTTTCTGCTTTCCTCTTAGGAGTGTTTTCAGGGGTTTTCCTAAGAGCAGTGGAGGCATCTTGGTTTTTCTTACTCCTAAGGTCATACTGCCTATGAACCTCCATGATAGAATTCTCAAATCCTAATCTATAGTCTTTAGAATCCTCATAGTTTGTTTCAGTTTGATTTGAGGAAAATAGACCTTGTTCTTCTTCGGTGAGAAAAGTATTATTCTTGTCATCAGAGCCTATCACATTTACATGGTTTTCTTTCGTCTCTTCAGCCTCTTTTTCCTCCTCATCCAAAAAATTTTCTTGGAAAGGAGGTTTGATTTTTTGGTCATTCTCTCTTTGTCTGATTTGAGGAGGGTCTCTTTTGAAGTTTTGGTTCCTATTTCTGTTTTGAGGATTGGCTTGGTTTTCCCTAGGAGGTGTTATTTCATTCAAGCTTATTTTATTCATCATTCTTTCCATTGTCCTAACTAGGCTATCAATTTTAGCACCAGAAGAAGAGGTTGAGGCCACAATGTCCTCTTTGTATGTAACTCTTTTTTCTGACTTCATCCTAGCCCTCTTCTCAATTAGATTGGATTCTATACTAATAGGTATCCTTTTCATTTCTTCTAAGGTTAGGGGTTCTCTTTCTCTCAACTAGTAGGCCATGTCTGGATCAAATCCCTCTGGGAATTTTACTAAGGCTAGGCCCTGTGGGGGTTTCATGTGAGGTGGGAGTGCATTGTATACACTATTGAACCTAGTGCAGTAATCTTGGAAACTTTCCCCAACATTTCTCTTCAGGTTGTTATACTCTGAGAGGATTTGGAGGGGATTTTTCTTAATCTCCCACTTGTTTATGAATGTTTGATAGAGGGAAGGGAGGTCATGTATGTTGTTAGGAGTTAAGTTTTTGAACCATTTATTAGCTTCTCCTCCTAGGCTTTGAGCAAACATCCTCATTTGTATGGTCTCCTCTTCTATTTCCATGTAGTCAAAAGCATCATTAATTTTGTCTACATGCTGTTGGGTAGTGGTAGAGTCAGCTCCAGTGACATGAGGGATTTTGGATTGGTAGTCATTTGGAAAAGGTAGCAGAGGTTGTGGTAGTGCCAGAGGGGCATACCATGCTGCCATGATGGGAGGTAATGGAATCCAAGGAGGATTTACAAGGGGAGGATTTGTGAGAGGAGGTGGAGGATGAAGTGGAGTGGTTTGCACAGTGGATGTATGAGTGGGTGTGGCAGAGGTACTTGGACCATCAAATTGATTTTGAGCAGAATTGGAATGAAATGAGCCAAAGAATTGGAGAAACTGCAAATTAGGAGGAGTGGAAGGAGAGGCTTCTCTACTAAGACTTTGGTACAAATCTGTGGGCTCAAGGTCTGTCTGGTCTATCCCACTTTGAGACTTAGTTCTGACTAGGTTCTTTTGATGATGTAAGTCAAATTGGGTATTTTGCAAGGATGTGAGATGTTCAGGGACAATACTTGCTCTATGAATTCTTCTAACCCTAGTTGAATCTTCAGTCCTAGAATTTTTCCACAGAATATTTTCTGGGTCATCAACTATGGTAGGGGGTTTGGGTTAGGGTGAGATTTGGTGCTAATTCTCTATGAAGCCAGATTTCAGTCCTGAAGTATAGAGAGGCTGAAAGTTTATGAATGTTTTTTGAAAGGTATACCTCTCTTAATTTTTTTTGAACTAACACAGTGTGCGACTATGCCTCTAAACTACTTAGGGCTGATTCGACACAATCCTAGGGAAGTCTATGAGAACTAGTGAAGTTAATAAGCCTACTAGAGGCTAGTGGAGTTGCTAGGTGGATGTTTTTTGCTGTTTTGAGGATATGTACTTGTGTTCCACCACCAACAATTGAAAAAAACCAATCTAGAGATGTTTTTAGGGGTTTTATGAGTTTCTCTATGTAACACTAAGGTCTCTAATGAGTGTGGTCCAGTTGAGTCATCATGTTGCTAGCATGGTGAATCAGTTTGGTACTACTCTTGGCTAACACTTCAAGCTTTCTAAGTTTGACAAAGATTTTCTGAGGTCTTAAGGAGTACTTAGGATGTTACTGACTTAGATGTCCCACCATGATCGCCACAATGTTAGGTGATGAGGTGGCGATGAATCACTGGATACTATTTGACAAGGGTTTTCTAAATTCTTTAAGGATGTCTAGGTTGTTAATTTACTCAGAAGGTCCCACCGTGATCACCACTATGTTAGGTCCCTGTAATTTGCAGATTGGCAAGAACAAATGAATAGGGGTAACATCAAACCAATCTTTGGAGTCCTAGGACCTAGCCTTCCTAGACTCAGAGAGGGCTCTCTCTAATGTTTTCTTGTAATTTTTTTTTACTTGATAGCTTTTAGGTTTTTATTTTAGGCTAGTTATAGGGATTAGGGTTTGTTTGTTGTTTTGGTTGGGTAGGTTTTCAAGGGAAATAGGTAGAGTAAGAGAGGATCAATCCATTGGGATATGGAGTCTGCAATGGTTTTTGAAAAGTATAAAAATGAGTCAGGATAGTTCAAAGGGCAAGTTGACAAGGCTAAACGGATCTAAGTAGGTCTAGGGAGAATTAAATGAACATGGAGGTGTGAATACAGTATGTTAAGGGGCAATCAAGGATCCTTTAACAAACTAATAAACAAGAAAAAGCTTCTAATATGATAGCATAATAAACTTGAAGATAAATACAGAATTCTTCAACCAAACAATATTAAGTAGACCTTAAAAAAACAGATAAGTAAGCTAAGAGAGCAGTGAAGGATTCTCTAAGACTTGCTTGCAAACAAATATAAATTTAACATAACATCTTAGTAACACTAAAGAGCATTCAAGGATTCTTTAGCAAAACTTTGAAGAAGAAAATATAGAAATCAAGGAAGCAGGCAGAAGTAGGGTGCCAAGAAGGAAGATCCTATTCTCTATTTTTGTCCTATGACTAAATGAACCATAATCATAATGAATAATTGAAGAAAACAAACACAGATATGGAATACATCACCATATAACCAAGCTTAATGAATCCTAAGAGTGAGCTCAATCCACAGATGCACATTCCAAAGCCATCATCAAGTACCAAAGCCAATTTATCTTCAGTCTCTTCAGTCTATATATTACTCTCAATAAACATCCAAAATTTACAATGAGGCCTCAATGCTCTATTTAACCAGAAAATGAGGAGGTGGAAACCCTAAGAGGATTCTAGAAACCATAAATACACCATAAATGTCATTTATGTCCAAAGAAGCCATGCAAGGCCCAAGGCACACAATATCTAAGCTAATGAATGAAAGATAACTTAAACACAACTCCTCAACCAATTCTGGAGTGATTTGCCCAAAAAATCTCGAAAAAATCTTTCAGTGTATTTTGTTGACTTTTTGCAAGGGGGCAGCTTCAAAGGTCACTGCGCCTGCACAGGAAAACTGAGTCATCTTGCAGCCAAATTTTGAAGGCCTTCCCGATGTCAGAATGGGCTCCATGATAGCTCGTTGGAAAGCTTGTTGAGTCTACTTTCAAATTATTCCATTGGTTTTCTAATTGGGATAAATTAACCTATTAAAAAATCAAATCTCCCAAGGCTGGTAAAAGCGCAATGCCAGCCCTGAAAACATGGTAGAAAAGTGAAAATTTGCATGTTTTTGGGCCTTTTGGAGGACCAAAAGTGCTCCAAATGATTTGAAATTTGGTTTGAATGTTTTCCTTGGGCTGATGAATCCAAAAATGTAAAATTTACCTCCAATGGATGCCTGTAGTAAAAGCGCAGTGCCAAGGGTGTTGTGCTTTCGGCCCTCAATATTAGTCAGAAAACCAAAAATGTCAAAAACTTGCCAAAATTTGCAATTATCTTCCTCATGGGGTTTGGGAGGCCTGTTGAGAAGCTTCAAAAATGATTCCAAGATTTTCTTGGTCTTTTGCCTCCTTGAGTGCTTGAATTTGGGCAAGGGCTTTTTTGAACTTGGCCCTTGCAATTTGATTTCTCAAGGCATAGTGCTTGGTCATCTTTTTCTGTAGGCCAAGGTCCCTTTGTGTCTTCTTTAGCTGCTTGTTTTCATCCTTATAATACTCAATGATATACTTCGCCATGCCAAGATTTATTTTTAGGCATCTGATCTGAGCATCCTTGCTTTGGAGCAAGATGCTAGTGGTCTTTTCTTCATCCTCATTTTCACTGTCAAGGTCAATGAATTCAAATTTTTGTTTAGTTCCATGGTTACCTTTCTTATCTCCATCAATGAATTTTTCTTTGCCTTTGTCAAGCTTCTTTGTTGATGTGGAAGGCATGGCCCCTTGCCTTTTATAGGCAGCAAACACATGCCTTTCTCCTCTTTGGTAAGTCAAAGAAAGAGGTTTGATTGTGACAATTTCAGTGCCCTCAGTCTTGCTTCTATCATTGTCATCATCTTTATTTGGCTCACTAACATCTTGGCCCACTTCTTCACTTTTATCATTCATGCTGACATCACTGCCCTTTCCTTGGATATTTTCCTCATGGCTATCTTCCTCACTGTCTTCATGATCACTATGAACTTCACAGTGTCATTTGTTTCATTGATGTCAACTTCTTCATTACCTTGACTGCTAGGTGTTTCATAATTTTTTTCTCCATTACTGTTTGATTCTCTTTTACTGATTTCTGCACTATTATCATTACCACTATCAGGAGCCTCATCAAAATATATTTCATTGTCTTCTGTCTCCATGTTTTCTACACTATTCTTTGCATTTCCTTCATCTTGCTCATCATGGATTTGTTCCATACTGTCTTCTGCCTCCTTACTGTGATTTTCACTGCTATCATCAGCCAATTTGTTCTCTTCATTGTTGCTTGTTTCATCATTATTTATTGACTGATCATTACCTTCTCCTTCATGCTCACTTTCTTGTTCATTGCCACTTCCCTCATAATCTGAGGCATTGGGAGAGGGTGAGGAAGGAGGGTTTTCTTGAGGTGAGGATATATGTGTATATGGTGAAGCATGATCAGTAGAAGATGATGGAGGAGTAGGGGGAGGAGGATGAGATGACGAGGGAAAATTTTGCTGAGGATGGGGCTGTGGGTTTGTGAACACATCATGAGCAATGAACACCTCCCATGGAATACCCTTTTGCTCCAACTGATGCATTACAACCATCTTGATCAAAGAGTGATGGAACAAACTTTTCATTTGCTGGGAATAATTCCTCTTTTGTAAAACATAAGACATCTTGTTAATACTCCCATAGAGGTAGTACGATAAATGAAGCATCTTAACCCTATTAAAGTTCATGAGTAATCTGATATGATGGGAGTAAAGTCTAGAGTACCTTCCCTCACATGTAAAATATTTCATGATGACCCTCATCAAGGGTGCATACCTCTCCAGCAAATGTGAGAAAGGGAAGATAGATTTGTAGTATTCTTTGTATCTGGGTTTAAGAAATGGCTCATAGAAGCTTATGTCTAAATTGGCTCTTTTGAACCATTTTTCACCAGCATTAGGCATCCCAGTGGAAATAGAAATGGCATCTGATGACAGCTCAAAATTTACCCTTGCAAGATTTACTTGTTTCTCATGTAGGTTGAGGATGAATAACATAGTGAGTTCAGGGTGACTTTGCACCTGTTGGAATTTTTCACAAAAATGAAAACACCCCACATTTTGGAAACATGTGATAATCATAGGAGAGGCATTAAGCTCCATGGTGTTTTGGGGTTCAAACCTATTAATCCTCCCACCTCTGTGTTGATGCCTCCTAGGCACTTGGCCTTCTTCACCACTACCATTTCCTCCTTCTCTTGAAATTTTGACACCCGCCTTTGAAAACCTTAGCTCTGCTTGTGAAGCTGATATGAGAAAGGAATTGGGATGATGGTGAAAGGGAAGCCTTTTAATAAGTGAGTGAAAGGGATAAATGAAGGTGTAAGTGAATGACTGTGAGGGAGAGCCAGAACTCAAGGACTAACTCAGCTACTTGTTATAATTCTTCTTTGACAATAACTTGTACTGATGTTAATTTTGAAATGGAGGGGGCAATGTCAGGTCACTTTGTTTTTAGTGTATGGAAGAGAGCCTTTAAGCTTTAATGGAGGATCAATTTCAAAACAATGAAACCACACTACTTTTTCCATGTTTGATTGATATCTCATTTTTTGCAGATGAGGGAGGCTTAAACAGGGTTTTTAGCATGAAGATTAGGTTTTCACCTTAGGGTTTCCTTCTTTTACATTAAACCATCAAATATTTGGAGGGGTGTATGACATCCACTTACCAATTAAAAACGCTTTGAAAACCTTTTATGGCAGCTTGGAGGTATCTCTGATGTAATTTGAGTGTTTGTAGATGTAGGAGGCACTCTAGGTCGAACGCACAACGCGTGCATGGGGTGTCAGGCCTGTCGGGTCTGCCAAAAACGCAACGGTGAACGCGTAATACTGTGGGTTGACGGGCCTGTCGGGCTTCCTGGGTGAACGCGCAACGTGCCTCTGAACGCACAGTGTGTGCCTCTGAACGTGCAACATAGAGTAATTTTACAAAGGATATTTCTCCCAAGGCGCAGTGCCCGACCCTGAACGTGTAGCACTACCCTGAACGCGCATCACCGGGTAACTTGCCCGGATTTCGATTAAAAACTCATAGTTTTTCCTCCCAATCACTCTGAAAATCCTCACAAGTGAATAATGGGTTGTCTGAAGGGCTAAGGAACTTTTATAGACTTAGGGGTTTAAATTTATCTTTACAAACCCACTTTCTAATGTTTTTAGCCTTTGTCACTCCTTTCACTGATGTTTTTTTGACTTTTTTGATGTAGGTGATAAAAAATACCGAAATGGCCTTTTCCCTTTGCTCTTTTGAGGTGACACCTTCAAAAAGTGTCCCTTGACATGCATTATGAATTCAAATTAATGCCCTTTACCTTATTTGAATAACCCTCTACACTGTCTGTAGGCATGTTTTCTTAAATGGTGAATTTGACTCCTTCTATAATGTTGTGGTTTTGATGAGTTTGATTTTGACATCTTAGAGATAAAAAAACACAAGGAAACATCATGACAACACTCCTTTGACACTTTTGATCTACAGGTGCCTGAAATGATAGTTTAAAATTTTCTCACTGATACTCCTTACCTCCTTGCTCTGCAGATTTTGTTTGAGTCACAAGGCTTACTTTCTTTCTCTTGTCTTTGTCCTCGAACATTTTCACTTAGCAGGTGTTATGAAAAACTTTAAGTGGCTCTCCCTTTGATATTTGAAGCCTGCTAAGTTCATTTTTGACAAATTCAGAAACTTACACAGTAGCAACAGCTCCAAAACTTCTTTTGTCCTTACCTTGGTACTCAAATCATCTTTTACTTGGAGGTGGCTGAAAACCTTGTCTTCATCTCCTTCATTAATGCTTAGGCATGGTAAAATCACTTTTGAAATATTACGGGATGTCACACGCAAAAATCTCTTCAAATATTCTTTCTTCTGTCATCATGGAAGCCTAACATCTTCATTTTACTTCGTTTGACTATATTTCCAAAACCCTAGGTTTCTGGGATGTTTGAGAACAATTATCAGTGTTGTCTTCTAAGTTCTCTATAACCCTTTCAAGTTCATTATTTTTTGTCCACTTCATCTCACCTCTTTCCCTATTTCATCTATAATTTCTAAAAAACTTCTCTTCATGTTTGGTTTTCTTGGTGTGCCTCCTTCATGTGATTTTTTGCATTGGATCTTTGCTTGGCACACTGCTAGCCTAATCAGGTTTAGGAACCTTGATTCTTCTTGAACACAAAATTCTTCCTCTCTCTTTGTTGTGAATGTGTTTATTGAGGAGCAGGACTCTTACTTTACCCATTCTCTACTTATAGTCACCTTAACACTCCTGCAGAAATATCAAAATGCACAATTGCCTTTTGCAGAACTTGAACTTGACAAAGTGGTCCTCCTTGGAGATTTTCTGATCTATCTTGGACAAGCATGTGCTAACCTTCTTTCAAATTTGAGCCAGCTTCTAGCACAAGAAAATAAATGCTTAAAACACCAAGGATGACCCTACAACCTATGAAACCCTAATGACCTAGTGGGAGGCTCCTTTGACTTGGTCTTTGACTGAAACTTGGTTTGGGGTCTTAAGTGTAAAAACAATTTTTTTTGACAAATTGATGTATTTGAAGATCCAAAATCCAATGTATTTGATTTATCTAAAGAGCCTACAGAGAGAGTTTGAGACCATCAATGCTTGAGGAACTTGGTGAACATGGGAAGGAACATGCTGTTTGGTAACCCTAGATGGAAAGTGGAGGGGTGAAGCAAAGGCAAAACAGAGTGCTGAGGTTATAGGTGGGAAAATAGGATACATATGAGTGGCATAAGCCCATGAGGGGTCTTTTAGGAGTGGTATTCTAACCATGGAATGGAAAAATAGTAGAATAGTGAAAATTTTGGTTTATGGATAATGAAGGCAGTGAGATTTCTAAAAAACATAATATTCATGAATCTTGTTTTTATAAATCTAGGATCAACATTTAGTCATCTACAAAATAGAAAAAAATTACTGATGACTAACACGAAGATTTCTGAAGTTGCTTGAAAGCTGAATCAAGTTGTCTCTGATATATTTTACCTATGTGCATGTGTTTCTGAAGTTCTTGGGTTATATTATTTTACATATTATATTGGCCTCATTGTACTCTCTGCTGAACATTTTATGACAATATAATAGAAGAATATTTTCAAAGTTTTTTCCCCATAGTGGGTTTTTCCCTAGTCTTTGACCAAATCTGGTGTCTCATGTTAATGTGTTGACTGTCTCCTTTTTCATTGCATTTATTTTTCTATCTTAAGTTACCGTTGATGAATGAAAAGACTAATTGTAATTGGAAATATTGCTAAGTGAAGTTTTGAATTGGGCTAAAGTAGTTTATGCATCATAGAACAATCTAAAATTTCACAATTTGATCTTCATAGAGAATGAAGTAGTTGAACATGTTAATGGTACAATCACTAAACCTCCAAAGGAAGAAGCTCAAGCTCTAGAAAAGTATATGAAAGGGGAAGTAAGGGCTCAAAGGATTCTCATAAAATCCATCAAGAATTCCCTCATACCTTATGTATCAAATTTTGAGACGTTAAATAAATATATGACAAGCTAGTATAATTATCATCTGTAAGTATGGCAAGAGAAGTGATATCATTAAGACATTAAATCCACAAGATGAAGGCATCAAAGGAAGAAGGAATAGCCTCATACTTTATGAGGGTGTTAGAAATAAGATACCAACTACAAGAGTTGGGAGAAATAATGTCCGACAAAGAAATGACCACCATAGTGCTCAGTGCACTACTAGAGGAATGGCACAACTTTACATCAAGAATCTATGGAAAGAAGGAAGCTACCCCATTCAATGAACTTTGGTCATTGTGTAAAATTGAAGAAACTAGGCTAAAGGTAAAAAATTGATGTAGGATACAACGAGAAACACAAGCATTTATGCTCATAGCTAAGAGGAAAGGAAAATTTGGGAAGTTTGGTCCTAACAAAAAGAAGAAGGATATGTCAAAAATCCAATGTTGTGGTGGTTAGGAATATGGGCATGACAAAAGAGTTTTTCCAAAATTTAAGAAGGACAACAAAAGGAAATAAATCATCCTTTTGTGTGTTGATCAGCGGTTGTCATTGATGTCAACCCAAGCAGCACCAGGGGCTAACCCAATATTTCATTGGATTTTTTACCTACCAAATTAATATATTCTGGGTCAATAATGCTTTTGATGGTTTCTACTTGTCGAGATGTTTCCGTTGATATATGGCACGCCATGTAATTCTTCACGGTTTGAGAGATATTCATGTTTGAAGTTTGTAACCCCAGTTAGTGGGCTAAAACCCATGGGGTTGGGGCATGGGTCATTGAAAATTCATAATTAATATTTTTATGCTCCTAAAATCCCTCCCACGTTCACTTGTTGAAGCCCCTCTCAACTTAAGCATTCATATAAATTGTGATCTTCATTTCCTCCTTATGCAAGAGATTTGGCCATCTGAAACAAGTCATCGTGGAATTTTCGCTCTAAATTTTTTTCTACGAAGGTTCAGAAGCTGAAATTTTTATGAGGCGAAGCCGAAATCTTGAGGAAGCTGCGGTAAAAATTTCAGATCAAGGTGCACAATATTTTGGAGATATGATCTGTGGAAGTCAGGGTTTTTGTAGGCTCTTGAAATTCATCTCAAAGAAGTGACCTTGGTAAAATCGTCATAACTCTCTCTCTGAGTATCGGATTGGAATTTTGTAAAATTTGGAAGATAGTGCACAGTCTATAATTTTTTCTCTATCAATTTCAGAGCCAAATGAAGAAACAATGACACGTGGCATGCCATACAAGTGAAATCTACTGAAACAGTCCATAATTAGGGCATTGTGAGAGATTGGGCATAACTCCAAATTGGGTCAGACCTATGGCATTGGAAATAAGACCCAGAGGACTACTACAAGACCAAAAATCAGATATTTAGGATCTAAAATAGCAGAGATACACTATATTCAATATCGAGCTCCTAGAAGGCAAGAAAAAGCTAGATCATGTGTTGTCAAGGGTTGCAAAGGACCAGACTTTCTACGACAGCAAAGCAAAGAAAGGTGCAGTAGAGGGTAGCATGACAAGAGCAGCAACCAAGGTGCATAACAGCAGCAAGAAGTTCATCATATGAAGTCTTCAAGTGGGAAACACTGCATACAATCATTGTAAAGGTATCATTGTACTTAGTCATTGTGAATACATTATTGTACAATTTGTACTAGTATCTATCTGCCAAGGGTTGAAGAGGTAGTGTTGGGAGGTCTAGAAAAGAATTAGGTGGTTTTTGTCCTGGAGTGGGTTTCCACCTTAAAAACTGTGTGCATTTGTGTTCCTCTTGTTTGCTACTATCATTGTACAAACAATGATAATAATTGAAGATTAACTAATGCTCTAATTGAAAGGAATACTGATTCACCCCCCCTCTCAGTATTTCCAACAATTGGTATCAGAGCTTGGTCCCTTCAATATAATTTTAACAGCTGGAAGGAGGTCATGGAGCATACCAAGAATGGTGTACCTCTATTCAATGAAAATAACTATGCACTTTGGAAAGGAAGAATGGAGGTCTATCTCTTGGCGCAAGGTTATGAAGTATGGGACACTGTTCAAAATGGATTTACATCAACCGCAGATGAACAAGGTAAGAATAATTTGGTAAATGATGCAAAAGAAAAGAATATTATTATCAGTGGAATTATCGAATCTGCTTATCATAAGGTGTTGGGTTGAAAAACCGCCAAAAATGTATGGGACAAGCTTGAGAATATATATGCAAGTGACTCAAATGTCAAAGAAGCAAAGCTTCAAATCTATAGAGAAAAATTTGAGCAACTCAGAATGAAAGAAGATTGCAACATTGCTGCATACTTCCAATACGTTGATGAAATAACCAATACTCTGGAAGGATTGGGAGAGCCAATTGACGAGAAGACTATTATACGGAAGATTCTTAGAACATTACCAGGGAGATTCAACCCAAAGGTATCGATCTTAGAATACAGTGCAAATTTGGACAAACTTAGCAAGGAAGAATTACATAGAGTTCTCATAGCATATGAAATGAGACTTGATGAAGAAAAGGGTACTTCAAATCTAGAAACTGCGTTCGTTGCATCTAAGCAAACCAATAAGGAAAAACAACCTTCAATTGAAATGACATGCACCTGCAAGTGTGAAGAAAAGGGAGATGATGGAGAAGGCCTTTCAGATGAAGTATATGCTTACTTTACGAGAAAACTAAAACTTGGTAAGGGAAAATTCGAAGGTAAACTTCCATTGATATGTTTTGGTTGTGGTGAGGTTGGGAATTTCGTAGCAAAATGTCTGAACAAAAGTGATGGAAACTCAAAAGGAAAGAAAGGCTGTAAGAAATTCAACAAGAAAGGAAAAAAGAAAGGATCCAAAAGGAACTTTCTCTCTAAAGAAGATAGCTCATCATCCGATGAAGAAAGTGACAACAAAGAAGAAGCCAACGAGAAAGTATTGTTTATGGCCAAGCACAATAAACAAGAAGTATCAAACAATGAAGAAGAAGGGTTGACCATAGAAGAATTTTATGAGGAGGCAATCAAGCTTATAAAAGATCTCAATGCTGAGAAGATCCGTTCCAATAATCTTGAAGAACAAGTTCAAGGTCTCAAAATTGAAGTTGAAGAACACAAATGTATTGAAGAGTCACTTCAAAAGAAGTTGGAAGAAAGAAACCAAGAAAGGGAAGCATTAGAAGCCGAAGTTTTCTTGCTGCGTAAGGAAGTGAAGAAGGGAAAAACTATCCAAAAGTATGCAAACATCTCAAGGGCATTGGAATAACTCATCAACAATCAATGATCTTACAACGACAGAATTGGCCTCGGTTACAAAGAAGAAGTAGGACCTTCTACAACAAAATACAATGAACCTATGAGATATGACATACATTAAGACTTCATTGGACAAGATTCGCAAGCACATCCTTGGAAGACGATTCCTCGACGAAGATTTTCATCTAGGTACCAACATATTTTTCATGGCTATTGTTATTCATGTGGAAAATTTGGTGATAAAGCTGTAGAATGTTGCACGTACCCTAGGAACCAATACAATTCCAAGAGATTATTCAAATATGAACCTCCCAGGGCTCAACGAAACATCAATAGATTCGAAAATTTAAGAAATAATATGGAATGTTACAAATGTCAGAACTTTGGACACATAGCCAAAGACTGCAGACTTGAAAATCCTCCAGAAGAATCTTCGAAGCCACATAATGAATGAACATGGAAGAAGAAGAAGACTGATAATTGTGATCTCTCTCTCTCAAGGCTCAAAAAAATAAAGATGTGTGGTATGTTGACAGCAGTTGCTCAATGCATATTACTGGAGATAGAAAGAAATTTGTATCTCTGAAAGAGAAGAAGGATGGAACCATATCCTTCGGAAATGATGGATCTTCAAATTTTATAGGATTAGTTACCATCACTCTCGGAAGCAAGGATGTTATAGCCAAGAATTTTCTATTGGTCGAAAACATGAATCACAATCTGCTCAGTGTTGGACAAATGTGTGATCAAGGACACACAATGCTATTCAAATCCACAAAATGTGAAATCAGGAAAGGCAGGTATGGTAAAATTGTGGCTACAGCAAGTCGAGCTCCAAACGACATATATGTTCTGGATGAAGCAACTAAAGCATGTCTACTAGATAAAGAGGATGAAAGTTGTTTATGGCACAAACGAATGGGTCACATAAACTTTGACAAGCTTGTCAGGATAAGCAAAAAGGAAGTAGTACAAGAAATGCCGAAAATATCAAAACCTTCCAACACACTATGTGAGGCATGTCGGCATGGAAAGTAGACAAAAGTCCAATTTAAAACAAAATAACACTTTTCATCACATCCATTGGAATTGATACATACTGATCTATGTGGTCCTGTGAGAACAAAAGGCTTAGACGGAGAATTATATTTCATGTTAATGATAGATGACTATACCAGGATGACAACCGTCAGTTTCCTAAAGAAAAAAGCTGAAGCATTTGAGTGCTTTAAGATCTACAAGGAGCTGGTTGAAAATGAAACTGATTTGAAAATAAAGTGTTTAAGATCAGATAATGGTGGAGAATTCACTTCCAAATTATTTAAGCAATACTGTGATGAAAATGGAATAAAAAGGAAATTTTCAATAGCATGAACACCTCAGCAAAATGGAGTTGTTGAAAGAAAGAATAGAACTGTACAGGAAATGGGTAGAACAATGTTGAAGGACTCAAAATTGGATGAAAATTTCTGGTTTCAAGCAATTGATACATCAGTATTCATTATCAACCGAAGTCTTCTCAGAAATAATTGCAACAAGACTCCATATGAATTATGGAAAGGAAAACCAGCTAATGTAAAATATTTCAGAATCTTCGGAAGCAAATGTTATATCAAAAGAGAAGATCAAAATTTGGGTAAGTTTGAATCACGTGTTGATGAAGGTATCTTTGTTGGTTACTCATGCAAAAGAAAGGCCTATAAATGCTATAATCTAAGACGAAAACAGATAGTGGAGAGCATAAATGTTACATTTGACAAAGGTGGTGTTCTAGAGAGTAATGATGAGGATCTAGAATCTTTGAAACTTGAGATAGAGGTTGAAAAAGACGTAGATAAAATTGTAGAACAAGAAGCAACTATCAACGAGGAAGAAGTAAAAGATATACCATAACAACAACAACAAGCTCCTCCAAGGAGAACAAAAGAGTGGATTCAAAAAAACCATCCATCAAATCAAATCATTGGTGACATAAATAACGGTTGACAGCTTCGTTCATCACAACAAGCTCACGTTGCTTTTCTAGCAACCTTTGAGCCTAGTAGTTTTGAGGAAGCCAGCCAGAATGAACATTGGGTAGCAGCTATGAATGAAGAATTGGATCAAATTGAGAAGAATAACACCTGGGAATTGGTACCACGACCAAAATATAAAAATGTCATTGGGACTAAATGGGTGTTTAGAAACAAATTGAATGAAGATGGGCAGGTTACCGGAAACAAAGAAATATTGGTTTGCAAAGGCTATGCACAAGTGGAAGGAATTGATTTCGACGAAACATTTGCACCAGTTGCCAGAATGGAAGCCATCCGAATGTTTCTCGCCTATGCATGTTCAAGAAAAATCAAAGTATACCAAATGGATGTTAAGTCAGCATTTCTGAATGGAGAATTAGAAGAAGAAGTTTACATCGAACAACCTGAAGGTTTTCTACTATCACAAAAAGAAGACTATGTCTGCAGGTTAAAGAAGGCTCTATATGGTCTCAAGCAGGCTCCCAGAGCATGGTATGCTCGTCTTGATGGATATATACGTCAACAAGGGTTCAAGAAAGATATTGTTGATAGCAATATTTATGTACAAATAGATAAAGATAATTTAAAAATCGTTGAGGTATATGTGGATGATATAATATTTGGTAGCAATGATGATCAACGAAGTAAGAAATTGTCTACAAAGATGCAAAGTGAGTTTGAGATGTCTTTACTTGGTGAGTTGACATACTTCTTAGGGCTTCAAATATCTCAGCAAGAGAAAGGAATATTTATATGTCAACCCAAGTACATCAAGGAAATGCTCAAGAAATTCAAAATGGAAGATTACAAACCCATCCTTACTCTGATGGTAACAGGTTGCAAATTCAGCATAGAAGACTCATCTAAGGATGTGGATCAGAGGTTGTATAGATCTATGATTAGTAGTCTTCTATATGTAACACCCTCTCGGCCAGATGTTATGGAAGCAGTTGGACAGGTAGCATGATTCCAAGCAGCACCAAAAGAATCACATATTATTGTCGTCAAAATAATTCTTCGATATCTAAAGGGCACAGAAGAATATGGCTTGTGGTATCCCAAGGGTAAAAATCTCATTATTCAAGCCTTTACAAATGCAGATTGGGCAGGAAGCGTTGATGATTGTAAGAGTACTAGTGGAGCAACATTCTATCTAGGTGGTTGTCTCGTATCATGGTTGAGAAAAAAGAAAACTTCAATATTGTTATCTACAGCGGAAGCAAAATACATTGCAGCAGCATCATGTTGTACTCAAGTCCTTTGGATGAAACAAACTTTACAAGATCTTCAAGTACAATTTAGTGAGCCTATTCCCATATTCTGCGACAACACTAGTGCCATCAGCATCTCCAAGAATCCTGTCATGCATTCAAAAACAAAACACATTTTGATCAAATATCATTTTTTTAGAGAACAAGTTGCTGAAAATAATATCAAACTTGAGTATGTTTGTACAAAAGAACAAATTGCTGATATCTTGACTAAACCTTTACCTCATGAAGCATTTGAATATCTTTGTCAAAAGATTGGGATTCTCCCAAGTTCTCCTTAGATTACAGGTCTGCAGGATGATTGTGTGTCAGGGGGAGTGGAAGTGTGTACAGGTCCGTAGGATGGTTGTGTTTCAGGGGGAGTTACTCTTTGCCATTGATGTCAAAGGGGGAGAGAATGTTGTAGGAAGAGGTGTCATGATTGCAGGGGGAGTACTTGTGTTGCCATCAATGCCAAAGGGGGAGATTGTTGATCAGTGTTTGTCATTGATGTCAAACCAAGCAGAACCAGGGGCTAACCCAATATTGCATGGGATTTTTGACCTACCAAATTAATATATTCCGGGTCAATAATGCTTTTTATGGTTTCTACTTGTCGAGAAATTTCCGTTGATATATGGCACACCATGTAATTCTTCACGGTTTGAGAGATATTCATGTTTGAAGTTTGTAACCCCAGTTAGTGGGCTAAAACCCATGGGGTTGGGGCATGGGTCATTGAAAAGTCATAATTAATATTTTTTATGCTCCTAAAATCCATCCCACGTTCACTTGTTGAAGTCCCTCTCAACTTAAGCATTCATATAAATTGTGATCTTCATTTCCTCCTTATGCAAGGGATTTGGCCATCTAAAACAGGTCATCGTGGAATTTTCGCTCTAACTTTTTTTCTAAGAATGTTCAGAAGCTGAAATTTTTATGAGGCAAAACTAAATCTTGAGGAAGCTGCAGTAAACATTTCAGATCAAGGTGCGCAATATTTTTGGAGATATGATTTGTGGAAGTCAGGGTTTTTGTAGGCTCCTGAAATTCATCTCAAAGAAGTGACCTTAGTAAAATATTCATAACTCTCTCTCTGAGTATCGGATTGGAATTTTGTAAAAGGTGGCAGATAGAACACAGCCTTCATTTATCTCTCTATCATTTTCAGAACCAAATGAGGAAAAATGACACGTGGCACATCGTACAAGTGCACTCTGCTGAAACAGTCCATAATTAGGGAATTGTGAGAGATTGGGCATAACTCTTTCTTGAAGAATCCAAATTGGGTCAGACCTGTGGCATTGGAAAGAAGACTTAGAGGACTACTACAAGCCCAAAAATCAAATATTGAGGATCTTAAATAACAGAGATACACCAGATTCAATATCTAGTTCCTAGAAGGCAAGAAAAATCTAGATCATGTGTTGTCAAGGGTTGAAAAGGACCAGAATTTCTACGGAACAAAGCAAAGCAAGGTGAAGCAGAGGGTAGCATGAAAAGAGCAGCAACCAAGGTGCATAACAACAGCAAGAAGTTCATCATATGAAGTCTTCAAGTGGGCAGCACTGCATACAATCATTGTAAAGGTATCATTGTACTTAGTCATTGTAAATACATTATTGTACAAATTGTACTAGTATCTATCTGCCAAGGGTTGAAGAGGTAGTGTTGGGAGGTCTAGAAAATAATTAGGTGGTTTTTGTTCCGAAGTGGGTTTCCACCTTAAAAACTGTGTGCATTTGTGTTCCTCTTGTTTGTTGCTATCAATGTACAAACACTGATAATAATTGAAGATTAACTAATGATCTAATTGGAAGGAATACTGATTCATCCCCCCCTCTCAGTATTTCCAACATTGTGTTATGTGTTACTTAGAAGTGTATTATGTGTTGTGTATGTTTGGCAAGATGTTGCTTAGCAAGTCATTTTGCTAAGAACTTGTATTGTAGGCATTGTTCCTGCAATGGATTTGTCACAAGTTAAATGATAGGTTCTGGATTTGATTAAAAAAAATTAAAATGAAGATGCACATTAAGGAATCTTGAAGCAAAGACATATTTGTTTGTACAATAAAATTTATTACAAATAGCTGGAGCAAATTTAGAATTCTATTGAAAATAATAATGGTTATAATTTGAAAATTTGAAAAGTAATAAGTATAACATATAAAAATAATATCATGAACACACACACACACACACACATATATATCTGGAGCAACTATAAAATTCTACAAAACCTAACACGAGTTTAATTGGAATTTTGTTCAAAGTAATATGTTGTGAAACCAACTCCAAAAATAGAAGAAAAGAGAGATCAACGCCTTAGAAATCAGCCACTTCGAGGGGGAAACCTCCAATACATTACTGTTGGAGAGGTAAATCCCCTCTGCGGACAGAGGCAATCCCTACTAGCCCATATCAGGTCTAGCAGCAATCAAACACACAGTGACGCAGGTCTCTAGCTACAAAAACGACAAAACACAATGAGTTACCTACCTCAGGTCCTACGCAATGGTCATTGAAGAAAGGATGATGCTTCCCGTCCTCTGCTTTGGTAGATCACGATACTTCCGCTTAACACGTTCGAACACCTGCACACATGCGAAGAAACACAATGATACACAGCATAGAATCTAAATCTTGTAATAATACATAAGTCAGAGAGCATGTAATTCATTGCATCAAAGACAAAGACACATGAATGAAACCATAATCAAAGTTGCTTATCATTAATAGTAATAAAGGAAAGATACAACCCAAAGCTCTGACGCTAGATCTTCCTTTGGTGGGGCTGATAGTGGAGCACGTCTCAATGAAGCTCATTGGAAATGGGACAAAGCTCTCTCTCTTCGGCTTGGCTCTCAAAATCTGTTTGGCGATAGTCTCCTTGCTATGAGTTCAGCTCTTCTCTAGTGCTATTAGGACTACTAGCTTGCTAAGGGAAAATGGAAAGCTTATATAGATGGTGGAAGGAGAGTTGAGATCCATACAATTATGGGATTGGCCCTATCCTCAAGGAAGCTTCCATGATAGGTGGAAAACCACCTCCCCTACATTTAGATCCAGAGCCAAACCTCCCAAATCATTTTAGAGACTCGTTTAGGAGTTTGTTGGAATCAAACTTCCACCATTTATTTTTAAAAAACAATCCTTATTAAGCTTGGCGCGAGCAAGAAACTGGGACAGAGCGCCAGTTGGAGCGCCCTCTTTGGTGGATTTTCCCCATTGGCGTGAGGGCCGAACTGGCTAGTCGCGCCAAGGCCAAAAGATCAGTTTTTAGGGTTTTTACAAGGAAACTTTCTTCAGAGGAATGATTGTCCTTGTAAATTGGGATGCCATGAAAGTGTTTCAGGTTATGTCACTGCTCACAAGTCATGGAAAAGGCCCTCCAATGTGCAGGACAAGGGATTGCAGGGACGGTGACAAATTACTGTATAACAATTACATAAATGAAAAATTCTTGGATGCTACAAATGACCAAAACCTCCAATAAATTACATAAATGAACAATTTTTGGATGCTACAAATGACCAAAACCTCCTTCTATATATAGGAGTCCATGGGGCCACAATATAATACTAGCAGACCTAACAATAATAATTTAAGGGCACAATAATAAAAATATTGGGGTTACAGAGGTACAACAATAACAATAAGGGGTCGGCTATACTAATAACAACAAGGGACTAAACTAGTAATATAGGAATCTAACATGCCCCTCTCCTTCAAAAAAGTTTTGTCCTCAATGCTTGAGTAGCTTTGCGTGCTTCTATATACAATTCTCATCCTCTCATGTAGAATCTTCAGTGAGTAAGTTCTTCCACTTGATGAGATACTCTGAAATTGATCGATTTCATAGTTTTCGAGTTCTTGTTTCCGTGAAAACTTCAGGTTCCAATATGATTTTTCCTTCCTCATCAAGTTCTGGAAATATTGTTTGAACTGAGGGATTTTCACCTATAACCTTCTTTAAGCATGAAACATGGAAAACTTGACGCACTCGCGAAGAAGAAGGAAGCTCCAATTTGTATGCCATAGTACCAATATCTTGCAACACCTTGTAAGGACCATAGTACTTTGGCGATAATTTATTATCCTTCTTAGCTTGCTTGAGGGACATTTGTTTGTATGGTCGTAGCCATAAAAATACCCAGTCTCCTACATCAAAACTTCTCTTGCTACGATGTTGATCTTCCTGTTGTTTCATTTGATTTTATGCCAAATTTAGGTTATCCTTTAAGATTTGGAGAACTTCTTGTTGATGCTCAATGTGATCTTCCACTGCTTGAACCTTAGAATTTTCTCTTAAATATGATGTGATGGACGGTGGATGATATCCATAAAGTGCCATGAATGGGGTCATTTTTGCTGTAGTATGGAAGGAAGTGTTATACCACCATTCAGTGAGAGGTAGCCACTTAACCCATTTTTTTTTTTTATCAGATACAAAAGAATGAAGATATCCTTCCAAAAATTTATTCACTATCTCAGCTTGACCATCAGATTGAGGATGATAAGATGAGCTATGAGCTAGTTGAGTACCCAAACAAGAAAATAACTCCTTCCATATATTTCCAATAAAAATGGGATCTCTGTCACTCACAATAATCTTTGGGTTTCCATGTAGCTTTTGAATTGTGTCCATAAATGTAGTAGCAACTGTACTTGCTTTAAATGGATGAGATAATGCACAAAAGTGTGCATACTTGGTAAGTCTATCAACTACCACCATGATGACACTCTTTCCTTTGGACTTGGGTAAACCTATGATAAAATCCATTGAAATCTCCTCCCAACATTGACTTGGAATTGATAAAGGTTGTAGAAGACACATGGTATTAATTGTTTCAAATTTATTTTGTTGGCAAACCCAACGTTCTGCTACAAACTTTTGAATATCAGATTTAAGGCCATCCCAAAAAATCCTTTCTTCACCCTGTGGTAAGTTTTTAAAAATCCTGAGTGACCTCCTAAAGGAGAAGTGTGTAATTCCAAAAGAATCTTTTGTTTTAGTTGGGAACTCTTACAAAGATATAAGCGATCTTTGTACCATAAGGAATCATTTTTCCAACTAAATGTATCAGATGTACTAGGATCTTGCTGCAAATTTTGAATGAGTGTCCACACTTCTTCGTCATTCTTCCATTCATCCCTTGATCTGGTTATCCAATCCGGTTGGATAATAGAAATGGCACAAAGCAATGCTTCCACCTCTTCATTCTTTCTTGAGAGTGCATTAGCAACAACATTTAGCTTCCCTGTTTTGTAGATTATTTCAAAGTCATAACCCAACATCTTTGTGACCCATTGTTGCTGCTCTTCTGAAGATAGTCTTTGTTCCAAAAAGTGTTTAAGACTATCATGATCAGTTTTTACCTTGAAGTTTCTTCCCATTAGTTAAGGTCGCCATTTATTTAGTGCATGTAGTATTGCTAACATTTCTTTCTCATAAATAGCTTTCTGTAAATACTTTCCTTTGATTGGATGACTGTCAAAAGCAATGGATCTTCATTCTTGCATTAAAACAACACAATTCCATTTCCTGAGGCATCACATTCCACAATAAAGGTTTTTGTGAAATTTGGCGTAGCTAAGACCAGTGCTAGGCACATTGCCTATTTAAGATGTTCAAAGGCCTTAGTTTCTTTAGGAGACCATGAAAATGCATCTTTCTTCAATAATGTTGTTAGAGGTGCTGCTATTCTCCCATAATTCTTAAAAAACTTGTGATAATACCCTGTTAACCCGAGAAATCCTTGCAACTGCTTTATGGTTGTGGGGACTTTCCATTCCTTAATGGATTTAATTTATTTAGGGTCTACCTTAACACCCTCGTGATATAAAATATGACCCAGATATTCCACCTCTTGTACTCCAAAGAAACATTTGGAAGCTTTTTCATATAACTGTTTCTCCTGCAATAGTTTAGGCACCCTGTCAACATGTTGAACATGATCCTTCCAAGACCTGTTGTAGATTAGTATATCATCAAAAAATACTAGCACAAATTTTCTAAGGAAGGGTTTGAAAATGGAATTCATCAACCCTTAAAATGTAGAAGGTGCATTGGTAAGACCAAAAGGCATGACCAAAAATTCATAATGACCCTCATGAGTTCGAAATGCTGTTTTTGGAATATCTTCAGTCTTCATTCTAATTTGATGATATCCTGAACGAAGATCCAACTTGTTAAAATAAATTGCTCCATGTAATTCATCCAATAATTCATCAATCACAGGAATGGGAAATTTATCTTTAATGGCGAGCTTATTGAGCTCCCTATAATCTGGACACATTCGCCATGATCCATCCTTCTTGTGTACCAATACTACAGGAGCAGAGAAAGAACTTTGACTAGGTTGAATTATACCCACCTCTAACATTTCTGCAATCATACGTTCAATTTCGCTCTTTTGGAAGTAAGGATATCTATAAGGCCGGATGTTTGGAGGAACACTTCCTGGAATCAAATGAATAGCATGATCATGATCATGAATAGGTGGGAGTCCTTTGGGAGTTTCAAACACCTTGGAATGATTGTCCAAGATTTGTTGGAGATCTGCAGAAATAGATTATTTTGATGTCGAAACTTCTAGTGAGCATAATTGTGCAATTAAGCCTCGTTGTTCTTTCTTTAGAAGCTTTGTCATGACATTAGAGCTTATTATCCTTCCCGGCTTCCCTTCAATACCCCGTAATTTGAATTCCTTTCCTTCTGAAAAAAATTTCAAGAAAAGTTCTTGAAAATTAAAAGCTACCATCCCCAAAGATTGTAACCATTGTACTCCTAGTACAACATCAGCACCTCCCATAGGAATGGAAAGCATTGGACTAGTCAATACATATTCCCCCATGGTTAGCTTGATATTATGGCATTTTCCAGAAAAATTTATAGTTCCTCCATTTGCAACCATCACTTGACATTCTGGTGCTGGGTATAGGAAACAATTTAATTCCTTGGCTACCTTATAATGAATAAAATTATGGGTGCTACCTGAATCAATCAACACTATTACCCTTTTCTTCTTGATATGACCTTCTATCTTGAGAGTTTGAGGAGTGGTAATTCCTGCCAGTGCATTACACGATATGGTCGGATTCATTTCTTCCTCTTCTAGGGCTGGTTCCTGGTGTATATCCTCTTCTTGTTCATTTTCTTCTTCCTCTTCATAATCTATGTAAAATAATTTCTTCTCAGCACACTTATGACCTTTAGTGTATTTGCTATCACAACTGTAGCAAAGCCCTTTTTCTCTTTTTTCTTCCAATTGTTGTGGTGTCAACCTTGTAGGTTGTGGAAATCTAGGAGTAGAAATGCTTCCCTCTTTATAGAAGTGAGTGGTAGGCTTCCTTGTCGCCACAATTTTACATTCAATTTTTCTTGCCAACCTGAATGCCTTCTCCAATGAATCAGGTTCCAAAACGCGAACTTCATGTTGGATGTTATCCTTTAAAGTGCCTATGAAGAGATCAATCCTGTGTTCCTCTCGAATATCAGTTACCCTTATATTCAATTTTTGGAAGTCCTCAATGTGCTCCCCCACTAACCCTTTTGTTTGAGATTTATCAATTGGCTAAAGAAGGTGTTGCTCTTTGTATCCTCATAATGTGCTATCATTTCCTCCGTAAAAATTGACCAAGTGACAATTTTTTTACGGGAGAAAAGCCATCGATACCATACAAATGTATTTTGTTCTAAATTTAAAGTTGCAATGTGTACCTTTTGTGTGTTTTTCACATTATTGAGATCAAAATATTGCTCCATCTGTAGTATCCATGTTACAGGATCCTTTCCATCAAACTTCCTCATATCCATTTTTGGAATATGGTGGTTGTTCCTGCCAACATTAGAGTTTATGAAATCACGATTAACATTTATTTTGTTCTCATCATGAGGTTCTTCTACTATCTTTTCACCATTAGGAAACCTTTCTTGTATCAACTTTATCAAACCTTCCATGTCTGCTTTTAGAAAATTCTTCATGTTTTCCATGTTGTCTTTCATTTTTTTCTTTCCAGGTCCTCCATCTTACCAATGCCATCCATTCTAGCTTTCCACGCCTTTCTTCAAACTATCCATCTGCCTATACATTTTCTTCAAAACTTCCATCTCATTTTCATGCTCTCATGAATGCCGTAACCGGGTGCACGTGCTCTTATAATTTTGATAGATCATGTTGCAATTATTCATATTCATGAGTCATAGTAGAGCCTTCCAAAGGCTTAATGGGTGCTGAATTATTTTTACGGGGAAAGTTTTTATAACCCAATACTGATATCTATTCTACAATATGCCCTTGGAATCAATTCAAATTGATTTTTCAAACAAGACTTATGCAATTTGGAAAAAAATACACACTTTTGTTGCTTTTGAGGAGATAAATTGAACCGAATTATCTCCAGGATTTCATATATTAAATATTTAGGCCCGACCCGAGGTAGCCCTCTCAGTTTGCCTTCGAATGCCATAGGCCTGACTCGATTACTCCTTCAGAGAAACAACCTAATCTCCCACAATGACCTAATTTTGGACTGGTTCAGTAGAGCGAACATGTACGACTTGCCACGTGTCAATGTTTTGTTCTTTGTCTCTGAAATTAATATCCAAGAAACTACAGGCCGTGTGCTTGCGACCAATTTTGACGGCACTCCAATCCAATCTCCAGAGAGAGAGTTATTGAACTTTTCCCACGATCACCTCTTTGAGATGAAATTCAGGAGCCTGAAAAAGCACTACCTTCCACAGATCATATCTCCAAAAATATTGCGAACTCAACTCAAAATTTTCCACGACGTCTTTAGGTTCTTTAGGATTTCGCCTTCGCTTTAGAAATTTCTACTAAACCTTGTAAAAAGGTTATAGAGAAAATTATGCAATGACCATGAAGTTAAATTCAGAGCTTGCAAAAAGGCCCTCTAACTTCCATTGCATAATATCTTCTAAAATATTGCCAACTGGGCTCAAATTTGGTAACGATGTTCTAGATTTTGTCTTCATGCTCTAAAAATTTCAGCCATGAACCTTCGTATAAAAAAAATTATAGCGAAAAATGCCATGATGACCTATTTGAAGCAACAAAATGCTAGAATCCAAAGCTCTGATATCAAATGTTGTAAAACCAACTCCAAAAATAGAAGAAAAGAGAGACCAACGCCTTAGAAATCAGCCACTTTGAGGGAGAAAACTCCAATAAATTACATAAATGAACAATTTTTGGATGCTACAAATGACCAAAACCTCTTTCTATATATAGGAGTCCATGGGGCCACAATATAATCCTAGCCGACCTAACAATAATAATTTAAGGGCACAATAATAACAATATTGGGGTTACAGGGGTACAACAATAACAATAAGGGAATAAACTAGTAATATAGGGACCTAACATAATAACTAGAACAAATTTGAAATTGTACTAAAATAATAATGTACATAGATTTAATATTCAGCTAAACAATTATTTGGAACAAATATGACATTTTACTAAAAAAATAATAGTGTACATAGATGTAATATTCAACTAAAAGATTATTTGGAACAAATATGACATTTTACTAAAAATAAAACATGAATAAATACACAAGTTTGCAAAAAATATCAAACATATACACGAAATTCTGCTAAAAATAACAAAAACAATGTGAACAAGTATGAAATGTAACTATAAAGATTGCAGCTTTAGAAAATCTGAATTTTTACTAGTCTTTGTTTGCATAATAGATTGTCACAAGTTAAATGTTAGGTTATGGATTTGATTAAAAAATTAAAGATTAATATGCACATTAAGGAGCCTTGAAGCAGAGACCATTGTTTTTTGAGAAATTTAAAATTTATTAAAAATAATTAAAGCAAATATAATTTTTTATTGAAAATAATAATGGTTGTAATTTGAAAAGTAATAAGTGTATCATATTTTGAATTTCCATATAAATAATATAATGAACAAAGCTGAAATTCTGTTAAAAATAATGGAGCAACTATAAAATTCAACTAAATTTAACATGAGTAAAATTGGAATCTTGTTAAAAGTGACAATTAGAATAAATTTAAAATTTTACCAAAATAATAGTATACATGATGTAATAATCAACTAAAAGATTATTTGGAACAAATAATTCTACTAAAATAACAAAAACAATAAGAACAAATATGGAATTCATCTAAAATTATTGTTGCATAAGCAGATTTGAATTTTAATTAAAACAAAGTGTGAGCACAATGGATGTTTGTTAGAATTAGTATAATCCACAACTCTGAAATTCTGTCGAAACCTACCATGGATCGGATTTAAATATTGATAAAATTAATATTGTTATATTTGATATAGAAAATAACATAATAATATGTCCAATTTTGTTTAAAAAGCAAGGAAATTCTAAAATTCTAAAAAAAATAATAAAATAGATTTGACTTTTTTGAAATAACAATGATACGAAAATAAAAGACATGATACAACTATAGAAGACATATGTGACATGAAGGGATGAAGAAGAATCATGTCAACCATTTAAAAACCGATTACTAAAAGGTATCAACGTGTTTATGGTTAAAGTAAATATCATATTATAATGGTTAATTAGATGTTTATGGTTAAAGTAAATATCATATTATAATGGTTAATTAGATTTAGATGTAGGCAAGGATAAAGTCAAGTCACATGGACTTTAGGCTATTTTAGTGTGTTTTCTTTTTGGTATACCACATTTATAAAGTGGATTGATTCAACTAGTTTGTAACTCTTATATGAAAGATTTTCCTTTCTCATTATTAATGTAATATTGGTTCTTTTTATGCGTTTGTGTTATCATTATGTGATATCGGAGCTTAATATTCTCAAAGCTATATCAATTGTTCCGGGTCTTTTAAAGACAAGGTTTCTAGTCCTGTGACTTCAACAATTTTGACATTGCATAAAGAAGTTTGGACCTTTAAAAGATAAGGTTTCCACTCTTGTGACTTAAGTAGTTTTAGTGCTATGGAGTCTATACAAATGTGTGAAGGATTAGGGACTATTGTTGGTAGAGATGGATCAAGTCTGGGCCTTTAAAAGACAAGGTTTCCACTCTTGTGACTCAAGTAGTTTCAGTGCTATGGATTCTATTCAAATGTGTGAAGGATTAGGGACTATTGTTGGTAGAGATGGATCAAGGGATTTCTAATGTGAAACATAAAAAAGTCAAAAGGGTTTTGGGTCATTTGAAATTACAATCAATTTAGAGGATTTTAGAGCTAATTTACTTTGTTATTTCTTGCATTGATGCCCAAATTATTAGATATGGAAGAATTGGTTGTCGATTTTTTTTTAATAGATGCCAGTAGAGATTGACTAATTTGGAGTTGTTTGAGAGTAGATTTGTTAAGATTCATGTTTTTAAGCTATTTTAGAGTATATGTGTATTTTTTGTGTAGATTTATTATAAATATTTATGCTTTCCAGTGGCACTTGATTGTTACAACAATTTAAAGCTAGTGCCCAATTTTTCTTACTCAAGGGTTGCAGATTAAGGGAGGCCATTACAAGTATTTCTAAACATTTTATTTTTTTCGATATATTTTTCTATGTTTTTGACTTCTATGTATGGCCTCTTTATTCAAAATTATGTTGAAGGGTATCTAGAGGTTCTCTAGAAATAATTACAATACATGGAAGAAACATAAGTTGGCCTTGATTTCTGTTGGGCCTCTGTTTTGTCTTGTTTTATATCACCTTTTACTCGAAATCACTCATGCTTTTGTTTAGCTTGAATAAGTCATTGTCATAGTTTTGTGCATTCTCGGAAATAATAAGTAAGTATTTTCTATTCCTTTGTTTTAATGAGATTTAAACATTAAAGACATATTTAATAATAGTTTGTGTGTTTGCAGGTTTACAAAGTTGGTTATATACCTATTCTGATAGAGGCGAAGTTCCTGCAACACACGTTCTTGCACTAGTACCAGAACACATTCCTGCACCAGTGCATGTTGGTGTGCTATTTACTTTCTGCACGTTGGTTTGGTTTCTCCCTGGTGCAAGCAGGAGAACTGTTCTTGCACTAGTGCTAAATAATATGATGCAACAAGCCTTTCTAGTTTACTTCTAACAACTTTCTTGCTTTTAGTTACATTTTAATTAAAAAAAGACTGTTCTCTTATTTTGTACAAATATTCATCTTTGCTGATATATGATTTGGTCTTATAACACGGCAGTAATGAATCATTGATTTCAAGAATCAAAGTTAAAGTGTAAGAAGCTCTAATTGAGTACAAGAACCAGTTTCTTGGTATTGGATCTGAGTGCTGCGGACTTGAGAAAGTTCAAAGCCCTTGCACGAAGAAAAGCATTTTTAGTAAAGACATTACTTTACACTTTCTGCATAAATTGTTATTCCTGCACTAATGCAAGAAGACTGCACTAGTGCAAGATCGATTCTTATGGAAAGGATATCTTTACATGAGTAGGTTCGAAGGGGCACATCTGTTGAAGACTACCAAGGTGTCTTAGCTAAAGAAAACACATTCTCAGTAGATGATCAATATCCAGCTAGAGTGACTGCCTTCTTTTTATTTCTGAATCTCTTTTGCAAGTACATTTCTTCTTGTTCCAGCCTTAGATTATTTTGATGATTCAGTTATCTTCTCTGCAAGCTTTTCTTTAAAGTAGGAATTTCTATCAGGAAAATTCATATCATCTCTAGCATTGCCTGTGCTTCATCTCTACATTTACGAATCCCAGGGGTTGACAATTAAATGTTGAGTAGTTTTCTTAAGTGAAATTCCTACACCCAACATTTTGGCGTCGCTACCGGGGAGGCGATTTGATTTGGTAAGAATTTTTTGTTGATGCAATAAGGGTAATTCTGCCTTTATCTTTTTGTTTTTTATGCAAGTGTGGTGAGTTTTATTTCAGCCAATAACTTTTAAAATCAATTATCTTCAGATCCTAATCTTTAACGTTATATGATTTTTGAGGTGTTGTAAGAACCCCTGTTACTAATATGTGTGTGGAGACAGGGACTATCAATAAACCAGATGGACTTGAAGATCATAAATATGAAGGACCTCTCACAAGCCCTAGTAGCTGCTGGGATCTGGACATCTACCTCTCAGGAAGAGAACTTTTTGACAATATTCAAGAGCTTGTCCATTTCTCCACCACCACAAGAGGATTTGGAAGTCTCTTTTGATTTCCCTGACCAGTCATCTAAGGAGATAAATGAATCATGCACTATAATCAATGGAGAATATCCACTGAAACCTGAGATCGAGGAGTTCTTGACATGTCTATCAGCAGATCCAGAATGTAATCAAGAGACTACTCACCCTACGGAGAATAATCAACATGACATGGAAGAAGAGGATGAGCAGCATGGGCCAAATCAAGAAATGGACCAAGAATACCATGATCATATCGAAAATTGGTTCCGAAAAATGACTCAAGCGAGGGAGTTTTCTTTTCTTTTAAAACACTTGTTGTCATATCAATTACATTGGTTGGTTTTTCATGCTCATGTACACTTTCAAGTGTGTATGATAAATTTGAGCATGAATATATATTTTCACTTGATCCGCACATGGCTTCATTGGAAGTATGCCTACACTTAAAGCTGATAGGGTAATGAATAAAGATGAATAACAACACTCTTGTGATTCCATAAAAGCACAACTTTTGAAATTTTTAATATGACATATTCTCATGGTAAAACTTGTAAAAAGTTCTTTACACTTAACACTTCATATTTTTAAAGTGACTTTGATTGATATGTATTGTTATAAGTTACATGTAATACTTTTCTCTTATTCTAACAAACTACCATCCAGAAAATCTTTTCAAATTCCTCTTTGCAGGGGCCAGTGAAAAAAAAAAACCTCCTATGGTGGACCACACCTACAAAAATATAATAAGCTTTCATAAAGAACCCTAGCATGATAAACTTAAGTAATATTTTTGGTCATTATCTGAGATGTTTTTCTAATAAGTTCTTAGGGTAGCATGACCATCCAGTAAAGAATAAAATTTTCACGCCATCCTGCACTCTTAAGGAGTAGATTTGCTTCCCCACCTATTAAGTAATCCATCTGGGGTTAATCACAATCGAAGTTTTTTTTAAAACATAAACGAATTAATTGAAGGATAAGAGGTCTCATTGCGAGCCAACCTACTATGATCATGGGTCCTAAGGAAGATGACATTACTGCACTGGTCACCAAGCCAAGGTAATGGCTTTCAGCTGGAAAAACTGGAAGACGAGAGGTCTCATCGCGAGTCGGCTCATTCATTCTTGTTAGTTCTCGTGAATGGTGTTGTCGTTAGCTGGTTACCAAGCCAGGACAACGTCCTTCAATTAACTTATAAAAGGAGAAAAAGTAAATGCTCATAAATAAATCTGAATCTATATCTAATAGGTGGGACAAAATCATTTCGTAAGGTTAAAAGGTATCCTTGTCGAGGCTATGGATGCCTGCTGGCAGCAGGGCCATGCCTGTGGTATTAAAGTTAGATCTACACTATAATTTACTTGGTTGATTTTGATTTCTGTGAAATCACTACCAATCTCTTCGAGAATGGCTTTAAAATCCTTCCGTTGTTATGCCTTGGAGTTCTATCTTTTTGAAATGATTTTTTTATCGACGTGAGGACCCTTAGTGCTGGTAATTCACTGTGCCCAGACAAGAGAAGCTTTAACTATACATGGATGATGATAAAATAATCATTATGGGAAGGTATTACTATGTCTACTTGTAACACCATATCGTTTAAATCATGTCACTCATGTTTATAATGAGGATGTTAAAGTGAAAATTTTGATCACGGATGCCTCCGAGATATTATTTTTGAAAATTTTAAAATTTGTCTATTTTTCTCAAGCATGCACCATCCTTGCAATTTGGTATTTTTTGTGTGATAAATTTTCTTGGAATTAGTATAAATAATCAAAGAGTCCAGCAAACACTTTGTTCTTGAAACAAGATTTATCTAGCGTAGGAAATGTGATCACATAGGATTGCAAGAAATATCATTACGAATGCCCATAAATGTTTTTAATCTTGCTTTTTGCAAGGGAGAAACAACGCGACAATTGATTTCCTTGCATGAGGACATGCAAGATGGTCAGCATGGGGGGATGTTGGGCCTCTATTTTGTCTTGTTTTATATCACCTTTTACTCGAAATCACTCATGCTTAAATGTTTAGCTTGAATAAGTATTGTCATAGTTTTGTGCATTCTCGGAAATAATAAGTAAGTATTTGCTATTCCTTTGTTTTAATGATATTTAAACATTAAAGGCATATTTAATAATAGTTTGTGTGTTTGCATGTTTACAGAGTTGGTTATATACCTATTCTGGTAGAGGCGAAGTTCTTGCACCACACGTTCTTGCACTAGTACCATAACACATTCCTGCACCAGTGCATGTTGCTGTGCTATTTACTTTCTACACGTTGGTTTGGTTTCTCCCTGGTGCAAGCAGAAGAACTGTTCTTGCACCAGCACTAGATAATATGATGCAGCAAGCCTTTCTAGTTTACTTCTAACAGCTTTCTTGCTTTCAGTTACATTTTAATTAAAAAAGATTGTTCTCTTACTTTCTATAGATATTCATCTTTGCTGATATATGATTTGGTTTTATAACACGACAGTAATGTATCATTGATTTCAAGAATCAAAAGTTAAAGTGTAAGAAGCTTTGATCGAGTACAAGAACCGGTTTCTTGGTATTGGATCTGAGTGCTGCAGACTTGAGAAAGTTCAAAGCCCTTACACGAAGAAATTCATTTTTAGTAAAGACATTACTTTACACTTTCTGCATAAATCGCTGTTCCTGCACTAGTGCAAGATCGATTCTTATGGAAAGGAATCTTTACATGAGCAGGTTCGAAGGGGCCCATCTGTTGAATACTGCCAAGGTGTCTTTGCTAAAGAAAACACATTCTCAGTAGATGATCAATATCCAGCTAGAGTGATTGCCTTCTTTTTATTTTTGAATCTCTTTTTCAAGTACATTTCTTCTTGTTCCAGCCTTATATTACTTTCATGATTCAGTTATCTTCTCTGCAAGATTTTCTTTAAAGTAGGAATTTCTATCAGGAAAATTCATACCATCTCTGGCATTGCCTATGATTCATCTCTACGTTTATGAATCCCCTGGGTTGAAAATTAAATGTTGAGTAGTTTGCTTAAGTACAATTCCTGCACCCAACAATTTCTATTGTTCTTAGTAAGGCTATTCGACCACAAGTTGTAGGTAAAGATTAAAACATGTTTCATGAAAAGATAGAGAATCAATAATGGTACTTAAGTTGTCTTTCATAGATGAAATGTTTCCAAAGGTCAAGACGGGAAAGACTTGATAATAGATTTGGAAGCACTTAAATGAGTTGCATGAAACTTTGGAAAAGGGAAAAGCCTTCCTCCTAAATAATATGTTGTTTCTAATCATAGTGGATGATATTGCATCATTATAGGAGCATTTACTCTAGATCAATGATATTAGAGAGTAGTTTTCCACCATTGGTTGGAAGGTGGAAGAGGGTGACATGGAGGTAATTGCAGTGAACAGTTTACCACATGCTTAAAATAATTTATTGAGTCCCTAGGCATCACCACTACAAAATGTTGACATGAAGTTTGATGATATATGCAATGTGCTATTACAACATGATATATGAAAGAATTAGTTTGGTAGTAGGGTAAACCCACGAAGTTGGGTTACACTTTTGTGAGAATCGGGGGCGGAAAACTTTTTTTCTCAATAATTCAGCCTAAACTTTATAAAATTTTGGCCAAACTTTCGAAATTAATTCGGATGAACTCATTCTGTCGTTTAAATTTATGACGTACTGACAGTGTGGGAAAATAGATTTTTGGCAGGAGATGGGAAAATCGGCAACAAAAGTTTGACCGAAATAAATAGGTACACGTTTTAGATGGTTCCATACAAACTTTTCATATTTATATTATTTCCATTCTTACTTGTTATGTTCATGTTTGTCGCCCTATAACATTCCATTCTATGTGGAACTTCACTCGACATGTTCTCTTTCATGCCTATCGAGCACTTCCCTCTTTTAGGATTTCGTGGCCTTCCTTCCACTCCAATATTTGTATTCCAATAATCAGAAGCATTTTATTCAAAATTTAAAGATCAAAAACCAATGCAAGAGGAAAAAAAGGGAAATTATTGCAAAAGAAAATGAAATTCACCATAATAATATTTCACAAAATAAGGTAAAACAATGTCGTAAAACATACCAAGGCCAACATCATAATCAAGAACAAAACCAACATGATAGACAAAAACAAAAACCAACATTGGCATGCACAAGTCTAAAACACAATGATACCAAATTGAGGAGCAAATTAAGCCATAGCACACAAGCATAAAATAAGAAGTCCCCAAATTAGCTCCATCTCCATGAGTCCAATGTTCATGGAACCTCCACCCAACATACACACTTAAACATAATAGCAGCTCAAGGTTGCTTTACTAGGCTAGTAGAAACCTTGAAGCCTTATGTGCCCCAAAAGTTCACAGGAAATCTCCCAACACATACATGTATATATTTATATATATGAGTTAAGGAGTTTTAGGGAGTGCCCCCTCCTCCTTCTCGACATCTTGCATTGTCGTTGGCTGTCCCAATGACTGGCATGGGTCATTTGTTCTCTTTCTCTTCTCACAAGGAGAGTCCCTTTTCTGATTCTCTTCTCCAAATCACCAACATCAGAGTGCTCCCATCTCCTTTTCAACTTCACAAGGCCTCCTTCTACTACCATATTTAATTTTAGAGGATTCATCTTGGTATTTCATTTTCCACAACCACTTTGGCAAATCATCATTCCACTCAGCTGGTTCTTGTTGTTTCCTGGTGATTTTTCTGAGTTTTTCCCTCCATATTTTTAGCTCATATTCTAGGTCCTTGAGCTTGACCTCCAAATTTCTCACGGTTATTTACTTTTGGAGGGATGTCCCTATTTCTTGTTCTCGATGGGCTTGGCTCATATCCTATGGCACCATGCCATGATGCATATTTATTTTTTTGCCACTAAGTCTTGTTATGTGTTGCCACATACTCTCAGTTATTTGTTCATAAAATAAATTAACAAAACATATGTCTGTTGTCATCATTACCATGGTAGGGCAAGGATGTAATTCTATAGTTGTGACTCATCCGTAAGATCATCATTAACCACATATCATAAACTAGGGCACCAATTATCACATTCATAAGCTTGTTTTAAAAACTTAGCAACACATGTGTATTAACATTGTTTATATTTTGTTGGGTTTGTGTTATATTCTTTCCACGACTAATCACGCGCGAGGGGTGGTAACAAGGGGGCGATTCGCCCATGGTTTTGTGCATGGATTTGCACATGGTTTTGGGGTACGATGGTTTTCGGCCCCTGGTATTTTGTAGATCTGGTCAAGGGAACTACGGTTATGTTCTAATCTAGGGTTAATGGATTGGGGTTTATGTATGTTGCGGCATGTAAATATATGTGTTGTAACACTAAAAGGAATATAATGAAAAATCAAGCTGGTCATCCCGATTTTGGATCCAGGGGAAAATATTTGTGTTTATCTATTTTATGTTTTATGCTCTCGCTACTGTTTATTTTCTGTCTTTAAGATTCATTTCTAGATAATTTATGTACAGGGTTAAAACCTACATTTGGTATCAGAGCAGTTTCGACTTCAAGAGGATGCCTTTGCTACTGAGGGGTTTTTGCTTGGGCTTGAGGTAGACCCTGTTCAGTGGGAGATCTACGAGATCGATTCTTGCAGTGAAAGAAGATGGCGAGCGGCGGGAATATAGAGATCGAGAAATTTAGTGGTTAGAGTTTTGAGTTGTGGAAGCTCAATATGGAGGATCTGCTGGTGGATAAGGACCAGTGGATCACGGTAGATCCAAGTACTAAACCAACGGCAATGTCAGATGAAGACTAGAAGAAACTGGATCGGAAGGCAAAGATCACAATACGGTTGTGTGTCTCAGATTTAGTATTGTTGAATGTATCTGGGGAAGCTACAACAAAGACCTTGTGGGACAAGCTAGGTAATTTGTACCAATCTAAGTCTCTGGTGAATAAATTGTTCCTACAGAAAAAAATGTATAACCTAAGGATGAAGGATGGAGACTCGGTGACAGAGCATCTGAATTCTTTCAATATTGTGGTAAGTCAGCTGTCATCTGTTGATATTAAAATCTCAGATGAAGAGAAGTGCATCAATTTGTTGTGTTCTCTACCAGATTCGTGGGAAAGTTTGGTTATTTCAATAGGTAGCAATACAACTACCTTGAATATTGATGAAATTGTCTTAGCCTTGCTGTCGGAGGAAATGAGACGAAGAAATATGGAGGTTCAAAATGGAGATGCCTTATCTGTATGAGTAAGGTCCCATAATAGAAACAAGAATAAGGTTTCGAGTGGGAGATCTAAATCTAGAGGGAGATCTAAATCTCCTAGAAAGTTTGTAAAGGTGTGCTGGAAATGCGGAAAGGAAGGGCACTACAAAAAGGACTACAAATCTAAGGCTCCTGAGAAAGGAAAGGGATCTTATGATGCTCCTTCTTTAGAGGCAAAAACCACCTCGGATGAAGGTGGGGATGTGTATTTGGCTTCTTCTTCAAATACACATGTAGATCATGAGTCATAGTTGATTGATTCGGGTGCATCCTTTCACTTCACTCTCCATAGGGAGTGGTTCTGCGAGTATGAGAAATATGATGGCGGTGATGTCTTCTTAGGTGATGATAGGAAGGCTAGAATTGTTGGACATGGAAAAGTCAAGTTGACACTGCAAGGTGGAAGGATTAGAACAATTTCTGGTGTTCTGAACATTCCTGCATTGGCCATAAATCTGATTTCTATAAGCAAGATGGATGATGCAGGTGTAAAAATAGTGTTCGAGAAAGATACCTATAAGATGGTTCGGGGAGCACTGGTATTAATGCAGGGAGTTTGGATTGGAACTCTGTACAAGCTTCAGGGCAACACTATTATTGCTAGGTGCAACAGTTTTGTGGTTCTCAAAAGTGGAGTGGAAAGCCTAGCGGTCTTTGGAGAAAGGACCATGCTATGGCATCAAAAGCTTGGACATATTAGAGAGAAGGGCCTTTGGATACTACATGGATATGGTATGGTAGAAGTTATGTCTAATAGCTCTCTGGATTTTGATTTCTATGAACATTGTGTATATGGGAAGCAGAATCGGGTGAGTTTTCCATTCTAAAAGGGCGAACAAGATATTAGAGCTTGTGCATAGTGATGTGTTTGGACCTGTGTCAGTTCCATCACTGGGTAATTTTGTGTACTATGTTTCATTCATAGATGATTTCTCAAGGAATACATGGATATATTTCTTGACGAAGAAATCTGAAGTCTTTGACAGATTTAAAGAATTTAAGGCTCTGGTGGAAAACCAGACAGAGAAGAAGATAAAGGCGTTGAGGATAGATAATGGTGGGGAGTTCTGCAAGAAGGAATTTGAAGAGTTTTGTAAGAAGTGTGGTATAGCACGGCAGAAAAATACTCCATACACACCTAAAAAAACAGAGTTGCAAAAAGAATGAACAAAATGATGATGGAAAAGGCAAGAAGCATGCTCAGTGGTAACGAGTTAGGACAAGAATTCTGGGCAGAGGTAGTGGAGACTACATGTTACTTGGTTAACAGATCACCTTCATCAGTGTTGGAGGATAAGACTCCACATGAGGTATGGACTATTAAGAAACCCTCTCTTTCACATCTGAGGGTATTTAGACGTGATGCATATGTACATGTTCCAAAGGAGAAAAGGACCAAATTGGATAATAAATCTGAAAGGTGAATCTTTATTGGGTATAAGGATGGTTTAAAGGGTTACAAGCTTTGGAACCCGGAAACAAGGAAGGTTGTGTATAGTTGAGATGTGGTGTTTAGATAGGTGAAAGATATTGTTAAACATGAAGTCCTACCAAAGGAACTTGAGAAGATAGAGTTTGAGCTAAAGGAGGATGAATCAAACTCTACAATAGAAGAATACTTAGAAGAGGAAGAGCCACAAACTCCAGTTGTGAGAAGATCAGTTGAGGAAAGAAGACAACCAGAAAGGTATAGTCCATCTGCTTTCTGTTCAAATTTTGCTTTAACTATAACTGATGATGATCCCAGAACCGTCAGGGAGGCAGTAGATTCAGAGGATGGAAAACTCTGGAAGGAGGCCATGGTTGATGAAATGGCATCCTTGCACAAAAATGAGGCATGGGATCTCGTGGAGTTGCCGGCTGGAAGGAAGCCCATTGGGAGCAAATGGGTGTTTAAAAAGAAGATGAATGTAGAAGGCAAGTGTAGAAATGGTGCTTTCCAAGGTTGAAAGTATGTTTATTCTAAAGCCGGAATTGATTTTGATATTTTTTCTCTTGTTGCCAAAGCATTTATTAGATTACTTTATATGTTGTTTAAGGGGTGCCTCTGATTTTGAGGTAGTATGGATAGTTTGCATAAAGATGCCGCTGGATTCGGTGAGGGATTTGGGTGGCAGTTGTAACCCAGGCGTAGTGGTGAAGGAAGAAAGAGCCGTGTATGCAGTTAAATAAGTCTCTCAGAGGCTAAAACAATATGATGTAAAATTTTGGGGCCTCCTTTTTCTACGTCGGGACTTGGCTTCACCAGAAGGAAGGAGGATCACTGTGTTTATTTTAAATTAATTGGTCACCGTGTTGTTTATTTGGTCTTGTATGTGGATGATATGTTGTTGATTGGAAATGACAAAGAAATTATCCAAGATTTGAAGACCCAACTGTTCTCCAAATTCGACATGAAGGATCTTGGTGCTGCAAACTATATTATGGGCATGGAAATTAAGAGAGATCGGGCAAAGAGGAAGCTCTGGTTAAACCAGAGGAAGTATGTCGAGACTATATTGCAGAGGTTCAATATGCAGGATAGTAAACCGGTGAATGTTCCGATTCCTGTAGGTACAAATTTGTCTGCTGAATAGTGTCCCAAGACACAAGAAGAAGAGGAGGATATGTCCCGTGTTCCATATGCAGTGAAAGGGTACTTGGGATGGAGAAATGGTCTGGGATGCTAGGGACTGCATACTGGACATGCAAGTGGGGAGTATTAGTAAGTAAATAAGGTCAAAACCCAGGGAAGGAGCATTGGACAGCAGTGAAGTGGGTTTTCAGATATTTACGTGGCACTAATGATTATGGCTTGTGCTACCAGGGAAGACCAGGATTGGAAAGAATGTTGGACATTCGTGGTTTTGTTGATGCAGACTGGGCTGGAGATCTAGACCAAAGAAGATCTACAAGTGGGTATGTGTTTAGCCTATTTGAACGCGCAGTCAGTTGGATGAGTAAAAGACAGCTTGTAGTGGTTCTTTCAACTACAGAGGCAGAATACATAGCAGCCACTCATGCAAGCAAGGAAGCAATTTGGTTGCAGAGATTATGTTCAAGTATGGGGTTGGTACAGCAAGCTATAGGGATAGACTGTGATAGCCAAAGTGCAATTTTCTTGGCTAAGAACCATGCTTATCATTCAAAGACAAAGCACATTGATGTCTGAAGATTACCAGGAGATATATAGTTGAGGCTGTGCAAAGGCAGTAAAGGTGGATACTTTGAAGAATGTTGTGCCAGCATTAATGTGTTTGTAGCACTCAAGTTCTCTGTCGTAGAGAAATTGGCCCATAAGTGTAACTTGGCTAATGACTTGCCTCTGTGTCTCATAAAGAAAACAACAAGTGGGAGAATGTTAATGAAGAGTCTTTCCAATTAATTAATCACGTACATGGGGTAACAGAGCGGGCGATCCGCCCATGGTTTTGTGCATGGGTTTGCACATGGTTTTGGGGTACGATGGTTTTCAGCCCCTGGTATTTTGTAGATCCGGTCAAGGGAACTACAGTTATGTTCTAATCCAGGGTTAATGGATTGGGGTTTATGTATGCTTCGACATGTATATATATGTTGTAACACTAAAAGGAATATAATGAAAAATAAAGTTGGTCGTCCCAATTTGGGATCCAAGGGAAAATTTCTATGTTAATCTATTTTATGTTTTATGCTCTCGCTACTATTTATTTTCTATCTTTAAGATTCATTTGCAGATAATTTCTGTACAGGGTTAAAACCTACATATTCATCACTATGCCAGAGAAAAAGGTAGAATCGAATCAATACTATTTAAAATCATCCTCCCCGCTAAAGCCAAATTGCTATTTTTAATCAAATTCTTAAACACAAGAATAATTCTACCTTATTATTAGTTTCAATAACAACCATCGCATCTACAACTTCAAAGGATCGATTAGAAAAATGTCAAGTTATATTGACATTTATTATACTTGTCATGGATGCATTATATAACCTACAGAACTTTGTGGGATGACCAAGGTAGGAACAACTTCCGGTTGTACGAATTCAGGATTCAGATGTTCTGGCAAAGAAGAGACAGGATCTGGATCAATTTTTGGTTGAACAATGTCGGGTCCAGGAGGTATGGTCTCCTTGATTGGATGGATCGTGACCACAGGTAGGTGTGAAGACTCCATTTCGACAACAGTAGATGAACTGAGATGTGTAGAAACAACTTGATCTAACTCTGGTTTACGGGAAAATGATGTTTCACCAAAGGTATGAATTGTACTTGATTCGGTAGATCGTGATCGCCTTCACCTACCATAAGTGACTTCTGGTGGTAAAGGTGGTTTTAACACTAGTCTACACGAACGATAGGGGGAAAGGATTTTGTTCTTCCATGATTACTGATTTATTTTAATAAAAAAAAACAAAATAAAAGGGTAATGCTAGGCAAAAGGGTTTACCAAGAAACTGTGAACTGTATAATACCTCCTGGCGATCCAAGAAGTATGGGCAGGCAATATCCTCGAATGTTGTGTTCGGTGTATCACAATTTACAAGGTGGCCGACTCGGTTCACTATGGATGGATAGCACCTAAAAGTTGTCCTCCCAAATATACCCGAAGGTACGTGGAGGCCCAAGTCCGTATTAGCATTGTCTAATGCAAAACCGCACAATGAGAGTACCGCTTTATACTTATCATACTATAACACCGCCCGATATACCCGAAAGTACGTGGATGAGCTATGATATACTTATGTACGTGGAGTGAGGTATCACACTCAGAATGTATCACAAACAAGTTAACGACAGTTGCTATGTTTTACGACGTCAGAACACATCTCTAGCCTAGACCTTCTAAACATTATCGTTATCGTTCCAATGCTTTGTTAAGTAAATTGAGATTAATTTTATTTTGATCTTCCTTAACAATTTTACTTTCAAAGGTTCACCGCGATGATGTATTGGAAAATTCCTAAAATGCAACTAATAATGATAAGAAATATTTCACTTTTAGTTTTTCAATGAAAATCCTAGCTACTAGAGGGAAAGAGCAATCACTTTGTGAGCAAACAAATCAGAAAACACAAACTAAATGAAGATTTCCTAATTGTTCCTTTTTGCAAAAAACACAAACCACTACATGAAAATGTAGGTTTTTCTTTTCAGTTCCTTTAGTGTTATGAATGCAGAAAAGAAAATAAGTGCACTAAATCAACAAAATCAAATGCCTTTTACTTTTGAGAAATGAGGAATACAAACAAAAATTTCTCTTTTGAAGGAAAAATGAGGAATGAAACAACAATTTCTCCTTTCAGGAAATGAAGATTTTATGACAATTTCCTTTTTCAAAAGAAAATGGATCTAATGCGACAATAAAAATACTTTGAAATAAACTTTCCAATGATAAAGAAAAATGCTTTAAACAAACATTGGACAAATTTTCTTTCAAAGGAGGAAGAAATATATAGATTCACTGGTCCATATGAGGTTCAAAATTTTCAAAACACAACAGAAAACAAACTGAATCAATTTGCAAAGACAAATTCAAGGGAATCTAGATGGTTTTAGGAGGCAATATAGTCTCTAAGGGGAGACAGTGCTCTGCAACATAGGCCTGAAAGGGAGACAATGCTCTGCAAAACACTGTGTCCTGTCCAAAAGTGCGTTGGACACAGTGTATAATAAAAAACACCACTGTTTAACACAATTCTTTTGCAGATTAATATTTCAAAAAGTTTGGTCTTTGTGAATAACAACTACTGGGGGGATAAATAGAGGAAATTAGAGGCTAAAACACCTAGAAGTAAGAAAAATCCTATCCCTAGCGGAGTCGCCAATTTGTTGTACAGAATTGTGAATTACAGATAAAACACGCTTCCCTAGACAGGTGATAATCTAGAACAACAGATTAAATACTATACGACTTATTCTCCTAACTAAGAACAGACACATAGAATAGATTAGAAGCTTACTTGAAATCCAAGCGCTTCCAAATGGTTCCTTCTGTCGCTTCCATTGCAGCTTCAAATTCCAGCGGTTTGTGCAAAATGCTTCCTGCAAGAATGAACACAAAACAATAGAAGATAGCAATAATACATATGTCTACTCAAGTTAGTTTGCTAAATCAGTAAAGCATCAACCATATACATCAACTAAGATCTTACAACATGGAAAATTGATGCAGCCAAAGGTTGCAAAAACCCACAATTACTTCTTCATGATTAAATATGCATATCCTCATGCATGTCAACCCCATAATCTGCGTGAAAACTATTCCTCTTCATAAATTCACATTTTCAAACTATATGAATATACCCACATTCTCACCTTAAAATAAAATACTTTCCTCATTCATGCGCTAAAATAAACCTCGACAGAGGTACACTTCATAACCGAAAGTATTTTCTCTTAATACCATTCTCAACTCTTAATCAAAGTTTAAACCACTTTTTATACCCTATGGTTATAAACCATATGCTAAAACCCATTTCTTGAATTTTGAGTCAATATTTCAAACTTGGGTTAAAATTACCCAAAGATGCCAATATAAACTTTCAGCCCATATTTATCAACTTGCCTTTATACCATCCTCATATATGCTCACCAATCCACTATCAATAAACATATATTCGGCCCATAACTTAACATCTCATTTCATACAAACCTCTGAATTTGGTTAAAAAACCAAGCACCAACATATATTAATGTTCTGGGTCCCGCAAAAATTTTCAAAGTACCTTTCATCTACCATAGATCTTCACTTGTGATCCAACGACGGTCGCAACACACCAACTGATCATGCGTAATCCAACGGATATCGCACTCAAATAAGCTTCAAACTTTAATGATTAGATTGCACGCGAAATGGGTGGTATTTGAACACCACGTGTCATCCCATAACCAATATCGCATTCAAACAGGGATTTACCACTTACCACTTTATAATCGTGCGAAATCCATTTGTTGTTTTCCGAATCCGCCTTCACTATTCCCATCGCATAGTTCTGCCACGTTTTCTCTGCGTTTCAACTCAAAGTTCCGCTTCTAATTATTCAATACGACACCTCTGCACTTAAACTATCCATCAATTCATTTCAGTGCACTATGACTTTGTATTTTCCGCCTTTGTTCAACTCACGATTTCGAACAGGGCCAAGGTTCCATCCAATCTTCAAACCCTCACCGAAATTCAGACAACACATGAATTAACTTCTATTGTTCAATTTATGTGGTTCTTATCCATCGGTTTCCATTACAGTAAAAACCCCAAATGTGACTTCAAAACCCAGAGCTCACTTCACTGTGCATACACAACATAATGTGTAATCAAACCCTCTCTTTGAAATACTTTACACAATGTAAACTCCAATTGTGGAATACATCCAGGAAATTTTATACCTCAATCTAGAAATCCAAGTAAATTCTTTAATGGCATCGATCCATTCTGTGATCGATGGTAATTTTCCAACATACTCAATCACACAAAATTCAAATAATGAATATTCACCGTCAAACCACACAATCTCTTAAAAATGTAGCTTGAATGATAGAATTCCCTATTCCTGTCAATTTCACTTGCACACAATATACATTCAAAACACAACTCAGAAATTGAGTTTTCTGTATTAAAACCAATATTTACATAGGAATTCTTCCTCTGGCCTGATCTTCTGTATCAGTGGCCTTTTCCCTATTCTTCCTGTAGGATTACAATTCAAAATCTACCTCTATATCTCTTTTCTACCTCTCCTTATATTATTTTAATGTCTTGAGGCTTATATATTTTTATACAAAAGGCTCTGAAAACTATTTTTGGTTTCAGATCCTTCATCCTCTCAAAAAAACCCTGAATATCCTCTAACTCCTCATTTGCCTCAACTAACCCCTAAGGATCCTCTTTCGTCACAAAATCATGAAACCAATTCTAATTTAGGATTTACAATTAATTCCTAAATCTTTTAATCCCTATACACTCTCAACTAGCCTAATTCTCTCATGTTCTCCAACATTCGAGAACATTTACAAAATTCCTCACAATATTTAATTAATTTTCATTAAAATCACTCAAAACATTACATAAGAAACCAACTCCCTTGAAAACACAAAACCCCTAGGTCTATTAAAATACAAAGAATTTTCTTGAGCCTAATGCCCCTGCATTAGACTCCCAAGGTCAAAAAATAATAATGATCTCCTGATCATGTGCTTTTAATCTTTGCCTCCTGGATCCCATACTCTGTTTTTTTGCTGTCCAATAGCTGCATTATTCTTCAACTGCACTTTCCAGGCTTCCATACTTTATTCTGCATCTTGCCACTAGCTATGCTTTCACATTCTGTTCTTGTTTTTCCTTTGCTCTTGTTACTTTTCTTCCTTTCTGATGTCTTCTTCTGAGACACCTTCATCATCAACCTCCTTATGTTTTCAATCTCTATGTCCAGTTTATCTTATGTCTGGAAATTACTCTGCCTTTTGTTGCTGCTTTCAATTTCTGCTGTAAATATTTCTCTGGACATTGCTGTAGATGTTGCTGCCAATACTATTACCTTTGTTGTTGTTGCTACCTCCCAAAATTCCTGAATATCTCTTAAGATATCTCCCTCTGCAACATTCTTCTTCTACCCATCACCTACAAATTTATTTTAAAAAAATAAATTATCTTCTGATTCTTTAATCATAGCAACATAATCATTCACTATTCCTTGTATACTATTAAGCATAATCAAATTTGACAAACTAGTATCTGCTCCTATTTCTTTCACAAGTTCAGGAATTTTCACTTCAGTGTCTGCAATTCCTTTCTGTTGTTCAAAATTTTTCAGCAAGCATTTCAACCATTCTCTTTGTACTTGTTTCACATCATCAATATGCTGCAATTTAGTTTTAGCATAACCTTCTTCTTCTTCTTTGACAATCTTTAGTAATTGTCCATCACCTCCTTGATTGATTCTGTCAATCAATTAAAATTCTTCAAATACTGTATCTTCATCCTTTATTCAAATAGAATTCTGATTCTTCACCACTGTGGCAATTCTAAGAGTCTGTCCTACAGTCTTCTCTTGGCTAATCAGACAAGCTAGCTCCTCCTTTTCATCAACAGTAAAAAGTTCCTTCATATGAGACATGACTGTCTAACCTTCCTTGTAGATGCTCTCCTTATTAAATAAGGAATCTATGGTTTCCTTCTGCTGCAATAATTCATCTTCATTCAAGACAACTCCAAGAGATGGATTGTCTTCTGCAACACCTGTAAACACAGTCAAATTGTCAATTTCAAAATTACAAGACCCAATGGTCTCATTTGATTATCCAATCACCAAATCTTCTTTTTGCAGCTCCAAGTTTCTTTCAGGACTCAGAAAAAATTCACTGTTTTTCTTTCCAGCTTCTAAATTCAACTCCATTGTGCTAATCACCATAATAGAATGATGATCCTCCACTATGTTTTCATCTAACATAGTTTCCTTTTCATTAAATTCTATGACATTTTTCATTTGTTGTCCTTCTTTTCCTACATAATTAACACATGAATTATCAGTATTAAAAATACAAGGTTTCAATACCTCTTCCTCCTCTAGCAACATTTCAGTATGCTTCTTTGAGCTTTCTTCCAACTCCTTTGTTACCACATCAGTATGAAAATTTAAATTCTCCATGAGACTGTCAGCTAGTCTTTCCTTCTTATCATCTGTTTCAAAAATGTCTCCCTGCACTGGCTCACAAAAACGAACTTCTTTCTCTGTAATTTCACTTTTTTGAACTCTTACATCCTTATCCTCTGTTTCCTTACTGTCATTCATGACAATTTCTTTGTCTTTCACATTCAACAATTTATCCTAAGTGTAGATTCTTTGCTTTTCTAATTCTCTTCTTTGAAGATCTAACTTTCTATATAACTCAACAATTTCAATTGGAATAGAACTTGGAAAATTCACACAACTTTCCATACCTTCACTTATTGTTGACCAATCATTAGATGGCCCCTCTTCCTCTGCTTCAATATTCTGTTGAATATTTTTATTAGACCCCTCTGTCTTCATTTCTTTCTAAGATTTTTCTATCTTAGCATCATTCTGAACATAATTCAGATTCAAATTCTTCTCTTTAAAAAACTCTAAAGCTTGTTCATCATCCTTTGATGTACCTGCAAACATACACAAATCATTAATTTTAAAAACACAAGACTTTTCAGTCTCGTTTGCTTCTTCAAGCATTTCTCCTTGAACAAATTTGCATGTGGAATCCTCAAATTTCATCCTTGACTAAAAAATTTTGAGTTCTTCTTTCCATAAGGAAATCTCCTTCTGTCTCCACTTCATTTGTAATGGTTTCCAAATTACTTTCTTTCCCTTCAGTGAAAAAATCCATCCTCCTCTTTGGTTTTCCTCTTCTTGTAGCCATTCCTTTAGTACCTCCAGTTGTACTTTCATTATTGCAATACCTATTTTTCTATCCTCATCATTCATATTATCTCTGTGGCATTCTTTAGAAAATCTTTTCTGATCCTCCATGATCATCTTCTTCATGAGCTCCTCACTCACTATGATTTTCACTAAGCCTCTGCAACAACAAGTTCTCCCTGTTGCCACTTACCTCACCAATCCCTTCTCTGGACTTGGTCTTTTGGAAAAAACTGTTTCTCTATGTATAGAACCTCTTGAGCACTCTCTTCTGCTCACTCTAGGCTTATATCCTCAACTGACCTTCTCTTGAGAACACTTCAGCTGTTCACTGCCATCATCATCAAAAACTGTCTTCATCTTATATGCAACTAGAATTCTTCAATCACAATTTTCAAACCAGATTAAAATGATCTCACCTTCAAGATCTCTGCATGACCTTGTTCTCTTCATTCATTTGTACTTTGATTGGACTGTCTTCATTCATTTCTGCAAATGTCTATTCACTTCAATTCTGTGTATCTGCTGCTTATTAGATTTAATATCTGATCTCTTCTTATTTTTCCATCACTCATGCATTTAAAAAAAAAATCTTTAATTGTCAAAAGAGCTTTTGCTGCTTTGATACCAAAATGATGCAGCCAAAGGCTGCAAAAACCCACAATTAATTCTTCACCATTAAATATGCATATCCTCATGCATGTCAACCCCATAATCTGCACAAAAACTATTCCTCTTCATAAATTCACATTTTCAAACTATATGAATATACCCACATTCTCACCTTAAAATAAAATACTTGCCTCATTCATGCGTTAAAATAAACCTCGATAGAGGTACACTTCATAAGTAGAAGTATTTTCTCTTAATACCATTCTCGACTCTTAATCAAAGTTTAAACCCATTTTTATACCCTATGGGTATAAACCATATGCTAAAACCCATTTCATGAATTTTGAATCAATATTTCAAACTTTGGTTAAAATTACCCAAAGATGCCAATATAAACTTTTGGCCCATATTTATCAACTTGCCTTTATACCATCCTCATATATGCTCACCAATCCACTACCAATAAAAATATATTCGGCCCACAACATAACATTTCATTTCATACAAACCTCCGACTTTGGTTAAAAAACCAAGCACCAACATATATTAATGTTCTGGGTCCCGCAACAATTTTCAAAGTACCTTTCATCTACCATAGATCTTCACTTGTGCTCCAACGGCGGTCGCAACACACCAACTAATCATGCATAATCCAATAGATATCCAGGGAAAATTTTAAGAACCCCCCTAAATTTATATGTATAATAAATGGGCGAATCCCCATGATACATAGGAAAAATGGAAGGCGATTTTATTAATAATATAATATGTATATATAATTTTTTGGCGAATCTTTCACGAGATTATATTATCTTGTAAAATCATGGTGAATCACCAGTACAAATGGCGAATCACTAGTACAAATTGGTGAATCGTTTTCTAGTGGAGTTCGATGTGTTGGTTCCAATGAAGATATGGTAGTTGAACCAGGAGTTGAAGGAAGGGAACCACCAAGACCAAGCATGGCACATGGTGACTCGTGAGGGACGTAGTTCTCATGCAGTTTGGAAAATGTGTTCTAGTTCTGCTAAGCGTAGTTTTGTTGCTCATGCTACTACTAGCACTGATATTGAGGTTGGAGAGGAGTTTGAGGAAACATGGAAGGTTGAGTGCTTTTTTCTTCAAGCACTCAAAAAGGTAGAAGATATATTGATTGATTGAAGAAGATAACAAGGAAAGTCAACTCAAAAAAGAAGAAATGATTGATATGGCCAAATAGGGAGACACGCTGAATGTGGATGCTATGGTTCAACAAGAAATTGCCACCATTCATTAGAAAGGAAAGGATCATAAGGACTCTTTAACATTGGATGGAATCAGGGGCTCAAAGAGAGCTCATTCTGAGAGCTTGGATTCTAACAAAGGAGTCCCACAAGTGGGATGTGAATTGACTTTGGTTCTTGTTGAACCAAATCCCAAGGGTTGGAAAAAAGTGCAAAAAAGGAAAAAAAATGAAAATATTAGCTCTAGTTGTCATAATTTATTTTCTTTGTTTCTTTTGATGTTATTTTCCCTGCAGCTCTTAGTCATAAAAAAAATATTTCTTTTTCCTTCTATTCTTTTTAGCTTCATCATGTACTTTCTGATCCTATATGCACACACATTATGTGTGTCTACAAAATATAATTTTTATACCATTAACAAAATTTAAGGTTTTTTTTTCGAGGGAAAAAATAAAAAATAAAAAAATAAAAGAAAAAAGAGAGAGTTGAAGATGAAAAACACTTTATATTAAAATATTTTGTGTACACCCATATTACATCACAATTTCAAAATATTTGTCACAATACCAACATTCTTAGCTTTCTAATTTATCAAAATTATATGAATCTTAGAATGTTTTTTTACTATTTAACAAAAAAACTGAATAATTCCTTTTCTTTCTTAATATCCAATGAATAAAATATAGTTCCAATAAATATTAACTACCATCATCAAACCATAACCATATTATAATAAAATTTCTAAAATAATAAAATTACTAAAATAGAATTATATGAGAATATTAGTAAAAAGAAGTCCACAAAAACAACATAATTAATTTCAATGGATGTTTAAATAAAATGGTCATAATCATCCTAAAATATTTAAACCATAATCCCCACATGCCACCATAACATAATAGAATTTACTAAAATAAAATATTACATAAAAAATAGTCTAATTTGTTTGTCACTATCATAACTGGTCTAACATTCTTTATAAAAGCTTAATGGTCGCATAACTGGACCCCTTATGACAAGTTTTCTCAATTTTATAATTGTTATTTAGTGATTAAATATCATTTTGAAAGGGCAGCAACCTCCCACGTATCCTTTACTAGGAAGCGAATCTTTGTTACAATGTCGTGGTCTATCGCACAATTATAAATACTATTTGTACATTCCTCCGATTAGGAAGTTTATAATTTATTTGTCAACCGCCATTTTAAAAAAAATTATAATTTATTTATCAATCGTTGTCACAAACACTGAGACTATGCTCAACATATCATCTTATTCATTCTAATTATTTTATTGGAGCAAATGCCATTCAAATCGAAATGTCAAAAACAAACAGTCATCAATTTATAGTGGGAGTTAGAGGTGGAGAACACATCTCAAGCAATTGCCTGCCAAAAAAAATTCAAAAGCTTTGTTGATCTCTGAAAATGGTAACTCATCGGTAATAACTCCTCCACTCTGATCTCTTGCAACCACATGTACATATTCAGAAAACAATGCAAGAGCAAACCATGATTAATTGGTCATCAAATGGAATTGAGAGTTATGTTCTAATACCTTATTCATAAACATTTCTACCAGGCATGGCAGTTTGAGTTTTAAACATTTCTTATTCATAAAAAATTCTACCTTATTCGTGGAATTGTAAGTTTGAGTTTTATAATCTACACAATTCAAGTGCCCTAGAGCTTTTCAGGGCACTAAATCTATTTATACATTCAAAAACACATTTTAAACAACAAAAATTCACAATCTCCCAAACAAAAAATATCACGAATTCCAACCAAAAAGTAATAACATGAAATGGTTAATATCACGAATTCCAACCAAAAATGTAATAATGTGAAATGATTAAGATACACCCCATCGAAAACATTGTTGCAAACATCCCAATTTTATCACTATTTTTGGCCTATTTGGTGGTATCTTAATTTTGCCAATTTTTACCAATAGTTTCTCAATTTTTATGTTTTTTTACTAATATTTTGTCGATTTTTTTGTTTTTTTTGTTTTCTAAAGATTTTATCCAAATGTTTGCAACATTGACCGAAAGCATAAGATATAGTTAAAAATTGGAGAATACCTATGCTAATTAAACTAGAGATTTGAAAAATTAAGAGGAGAAATAGAAGTCCCAAGATGAGAGAAGCCAATAGATACAATGGGACAAATAATACATCATAATTACAAGTGACAGAAGGAACCCCAAAAGGAAATTGTGTTATACAATGGATGTAGACAATGATCTAGGTCTACACGTATTGGAAGATGAGCAAATCTTTCCAGAATGAAGAACAACATAGGTAGTTGCAATACAATTTGAAGAAAATGTCTTCTCAAAGAACTGGTTATCAAAATCAAACCACCTAAAAGCCCAAAAAGTAGACCACAGTAAAAGAATTAGAAAAATAGCCAAGGATAAGCTGAAAGAAAGTGAGCTCCTAGCCAACTCAGGGAAGACTTAGACAGGATTTGTGGGTTATGTCACTTACAAGAAATTGAGGTAGAAATGCATCTCATAATCAAAAACCCTTTTAACTATGAGATCAAATGTCATTGTTATTGTATTTTACAGGATTCAGGGGATCCCTTTCCACTTTCTTTGCTATCCTGACCTAATGTGTCTTGCTCTATTCATGAAATATGGTACTCAGAGACAAATCTCAATCTTTTCTCATCCCATATTGGCTCGAGGCTCCCTATCCACTTTATTTTTCTATCCTGACCAAAGATGCCTTACTCTATTTTTGAAAGAAGCACTCAGAGACAAATCTCAATCTTTACTCATCCCATCTTATTAGGCTGAGACTTTCAGGGGTATCATTTCATAGTCCCAGGTCATCCCCTCTGATTAGGTCAAAAAGTGAAAGGAAAAGGCCCAAAATACTTCATACCATAGATTGGTTGGGCCTTGGGTCTCTTCTCAACCTCCCTCCTCAATGGCGGACTGTTATGATCCATGCCTATGAAAAAATGGCACTCGATGCCACATATTATGCACCACCAAACACAAACAAACTAGTTTTCGAGACAGAATTTGGACCAAGTCTTGGAATCCAACATATTGGCCCAAGTTTGCAGCCTTCATGTATACTGACATGACAAAACCTATGCATAAGTAGGATACATTGGGCCTTTGAGATGCAAACTCTACCAGACCGCTTAGGGAAATATCAAGAATTAACCACTTGTTTCTTCATTGTGACATCTCTGGATGCTGCTGAGAGTCGAGACACAGTTCCAAAGATGAGAAGCATTAGGAAAATATATGAGATCTAAAGTTTCATTAAGCGCTGGCCCAAGGAGCTTTTAGACTTGAACTTATGAGCATGCCATGGGTACATAGCACTTGGTTTCATAATATGGAATACATGCAAGGGGCATAACAAAACAAGTCTACCATAGAATCAAAAGAAATATAAAGGTGAACATTGAAGTAAAACCTTGGGGAGAGGAGAGTTGTAGATCTCACCTGCGCATGGCCAAAAACTAGCAGAATGGGGCATCTTGGTTAAGGACTCAGTATAGATCAGCAAGGAAAAGATAAACATGAAGAAAACATAGAATCCCCCTCCATTCCTCCTCCCTCAAATTCAACTTTGACACCATCTCCAAAGGCAATCCCAACAGACCTGGAATTGAGGCTTCATCAGGAATCATGAGGTGAACTTTGTCCATATGTACACCCATAACATTGGCATAATCACAAAAAATATGGCCACAATTCTGACTGTCATGAAAGACATCCATACTAGAATAAATTTAGGGATCAAACATGTGACCGTAAAAGGAGTTTCTAACATAATCATCAATATGCTGCATAAATAAAATCCATGGGAGTACTTGATCCGTAAATGGCTTTTGGTTACTCCTCTTGCAAAGACAACTAGATTAAAAGACTACTTGCAAGAAGTGGATTTCAATCATTATCTATGGGCTGAAAATAAGGCTGCAAATATATTGGAAAACATCAATTCAAACTCTAAATGGGGTGATAAACCCCTATCTTCCATTAGGGTGATTTAGATGTAGGAAATGGAAAGGGAATGAGCTTCATTTCTTGATTGATGATAATAAGAAGCTTCATGTAAGCAATGGTAGTTCCATTCAGCGTAGCTTGGCTCCACCACGTGAATGCCACCTCATCATGAAAGAGGTGCTGACATAGAGTAGAGAATTGATGGGGAGAGAATGACCTGATAGCAGAGAACCTGGGAAGCAATCCTCAGGCTGGGATGGCCAGAGTTGACAGTATTAACATTGCTTGAAAGGGAAAGATGAGACACTATATTGAAAATATTTACATCCCAAGGAAATTAATTAAGCATCCTAGAACAGGAAAACCTTCTAGTACTTTTCCTTTTGTAACCCACAATGGGAATTTATTCCCTGAAACCCCTACCATAAAATCCCAAGGATCGTCCCTTGCCCACACCCCTAACATGATTTCCCAAGGATTGCCACTTGCCCACTACCATGACTTTCCCAAGGATCACCCCTTGCCCCTTTTATTATTTTCTTTTAAAGTATCTATCAATTCACCCTCCCTGGTCGCAGGCCATTAAGGAATCACCATCAAATTTATCAGTAGTTCATTTATATCACGTAGGATTTCCCACTGTAGCCTCTCAACCCTAAGCTAGAATTCTATACTGAGAATTTCTTGAAGATTTCTCATGGTCTCATTATCCATCCTGACCACATACAACACTGTTATCATGGCCTCAGGTCTCTCCTCAGTTGACAATGCACTTGCACCATCTACAGATAAAGACAGTCACAAGATTCTACACAGGACATAATTTGTTGGTTTTGCTCCCTCTCAGAGGTGAAGAAACGCACATTTATTTTGAATAGGTTAGTATAGCTCATGTTAAGAAATCCATTTTCCTCCAGATACTCCATATAGCAGGATTATAGTAGCTTGAAGACTAAATTTATTTTTTTTGCCATCTTCTTTGAGTTGCGGTCTATATGACGATATTACTTTTATGAAACTCAGTCCCTCCCCTATGATAGTCAATGTCACAGGATTTCATTATGGTAATTAATGACCTGTGCAGGGTGAAGAATTTATGGGACACGAGCAAAGTTAAATTTCCCAAGGGATACATGTATGGTTGTAATTGTATGGCCTACAGTAATATACTAAAAATATTATTGTTTACCACAAATAACGAAAAGAAAGTCAATTTCTTATATTACAAGGGCAGTGACTGACTGAATCATTTTCAACTGGCAGATACAAGGAAATATTTGACTATACAATACGAACTGAATATTACTCAATCAATTGCAAGATATTGAGACAATAGACATGTTAACACATGTCACTAGTGGAGAAGCCAATAGAAATACAGATCCACATCAACTGGACTAGTGCCTCTTTGGCATTCACAACTATTATTTCCATTTTATAAACAAGTTGTTTGTGTAAGTAGACAAACTCTGTTAGTATAGAAGCTACAGCCAGGACAACATAATTTTTTTTTGAAAATTGATAATACAAAGGTTTATTATTGAATGACAAGTTCAGAAGATTCATTTGGAAATTGCAAATGATATGTGATTACAGGCCCTGGGGGGCCTGCCAAGGTTTGAAAATTGATAATACAAGGATTTATTATTGAATGGCAAGGTCATAAGATTCATTGTGAATGGAAATTTCAAATGATATGTGATTACAGGCCCTGCGAAGGTAGAACTATAGCAAAATTTTTGATCAAGTGCATTCTCTTTCTGCTAATAGGAATAGTTTATTTGTTTACTAAGTTTGATTTTACCATATTGCAGACAATAATACCAATTTTGGTAAAAATATCTGTGGCTATTGACATTTGGAAGTTTTAAGAAGCTGTTCAGTTATATGGAACATGTTTCATGGTGGCATCATATCATATATCAAATTGTTTGATGATATCATTATATCATGACACATGTTTGATTTTGCCATCGGATCATGTAAATAACATTTATAATTTTAGCCACAATCGTAGATTTGTGTCAAAAAACAGATGGGAAACTGTCAATCAACTTAGAAACAAATACAGAGTGGTCACAATTATTGACCTTCATGCTGTAGAGACATCACAGATCCAGGGTGTTATTATCACATCCACTTAATACACTATTATTTTACATAAAGAACTTGTCTCCATTAGTAAATACAAGTCAAAGTGAAGCCCTTTACCACTTCTCATTTAGAAATTCCTATTAGCAATGTCATTAATTGTTCATTTATCTTTGTACATTTTACAGATTTACTCAATTGAAAGATAAACCACAACGTAATGTCCCCAACAAATTATCAGCACCTTGTTCAAACTAAATGCACACTGGTTTATTTATCACATAGAACAAAACAATTCACATGTGAATTCACATCTCAAGAAGATCAAAACACATGAATACAACAGCTTGGGTAAATTGTTTTTTTCTACTATTTAATTATAAGTTAGAAACTTGCAATATTAAAATATACTTCCTCTTAAAGTTAGAGTGGCTGAGAATCAGTCGAGCTGTGGTCTATCAGCTACATGGAGTTGTTGAAATCCTGACAGGCATGCTCCCTCCTTGCATTTGGTTTGTATATGTTATTGATATTGATGTGGCCTTCATGCAATTATCAAGATTACAAAATGTAACATTCTTCATTCAAGTAAAGGAAGGTGAGACAAATTATTCCTAGGTCTACCATTTATCCAAAAGATGGATTCCCACTATAAAAAATTAAAACCAGCTGAAGGAAAATAATTTTGACTTTGAGCTTGCAAAGCTTAAGGCTCATGCATAAGTCCATGCTTATTTGGTACCAAAATTATCGCTAGGGCTTGAAAGGTCAGCATCACATTTTTTATCAAGATTCAACCACTTAAAATATTGCTCACAGCTAGGTTCTAGTGATCTAGGGTAATTTCCAAACATTTTATCTTACAAGTTATGAGATACATGCAAGTTCTGAACATACCACAAAAACTGCAAGGGAATTTGCCAGTGTTTCCTCAACAATAAGATGACATGCCAAATTGGATGCTAACATTGGCTAATAAGCCATGTTTGGAAAAAATGAACAAAATTAGTTGGACTAGTGTCTCTTTGGAAGACATGGCTATAAATGTGATTAGTAATTTTGACTAATTGATGGATATTTCAAGCACAATAGTTACAAAACAAGTAGTCACTCTAATCGGATGGTTAGCAGTAGCAGCAATTTAAAAGGCCAATGACTAAGTAAAATATGTTATTTATAATAGGTGTGAGGTCATTAGAACAATCAGTGAAGCATGGGTTCATGATGAGAAACAGACCTTTCCTCATGCATTATGCAATCACATTGGAAGCTGAAAGCATATTAAATTGCCAGGGGATTACTCCATATTGAGGAACGCTATTAACCAATATAATCTAAGCTATCAAGATGTGCAGACAATTTAATATCAAAGCATCCATGAGTCAAACAAAGATATCCAGAGGTGAGAATATTAGATATCATCTACAACCAATATACTCTACATGTACATTATTGCTGCTACCATACACCATTATTGCTCCTGCAACTATTGCCGCCATTCACAACTGCAGTTGCCACCACCACTGCTCCAAATGTCCATAGTCACTGCTCCTACACTCCTCCTACACTTCACTGCCTAAAAAAATTATGCTGATTATCCTATCTAATTTCTATTGCTCAACTCATCAAGCTCTCTTAGTCATTAAAGTCAAAGTTACTATCTTATTGATTATTGTCATCACCACTCTCAGTGGTGCCTCTAACGTCTCTGTTCAAACAGAATTAAAGTATTTGGTCAAGTTATATTAGCTAGTATCATACATTGATCAAATGCATTTGAAGCAACCTGCCTACTATTCTCTGTTTTTCATGTGTCAATGAGAATTATACCTTAAGTGTGATGATGCCTTTTTGTTATGAAGCTTCTTGCTATCAACAGTATACCACAAGGTTTAGGCTTGTTGATGCCTTTTAGGATCCCTTCAGGTTGTTGGCCTTGTTCTGCAAACCACTCATTCAAGACAATGTTAATGACTATAATATCATACCAGCAAACTCTAGAAGATCTTTGTGCTTACCTAAACTGTATGATCTTCAGAACTTACTCACTGCAGGTATACTTCAGTTAGGCCCACAGGAGGAATATCATGAAGACTTTAGGATTATTGTCATACAAAAGGTTATTGTCACAAGGGTGTTGTATCAAAAAATTGCAATGATAATCATTTAATCATGCATTGGAAGATCAGATCGTGGATGCTCTATGCACTCTACTTGAATTACTACCATATCCTGCCCTTTTTGCTTTTAATTTCCTTTAGAATACAGGGCAGAAGCTCTCTTATTTTTCTGAGAATTGTAGTAATGAAATTGTAGATACTTTTTAGCCTACCAACATTGACGTGAAGCCAAAATTCTCTTTTGAACACGGATAATGTGGATAGTGTTAAGATTTTGAGTTCATGGTAACAGTTCACCGCAGACATATATGAAACCCTGAATGCTGACATCAAATAATTAGAGAGAACTCTAAAAAATTTATGCTATAACCTGCAATACATCATATAAAAAATATAAAGGACATGATCTAACCGTCAAACCTGCTACTGTCTTCACACCATGTCTGAAAGAAAACTCTGCTACGACCACTACAGAAAATCACTTTATTCACAGAAGCTGCAAAACTGACCTAACTAAACTACTCCCTAGTCTTACTTTTATGACAGAAGCAGAGTGCAAAGGATTACGATCAAAGTGGACCTAATAAAACAATTAGATGCCTAGGAGAATGCACCTTGCTTACAACAATATATATTTTAGATATCTCATTTCTTCAATATCAATTTTTGATACTGGCTAGAAGTGGAGTCAAGTGAGAAACGTTGAATGGTTCTTTTAAGTGAGCTAGACACCAAACTTGATCTAGTGAATCAAAGAGCATAATCTCAACTAACTTTGTATTAAAGCTCCAATGTTTAACAGAATTCATGTTAATCTCATTCTCTTTAAACAGTGAAGGCCACTCTCTTTACGCAAGTAACTGTGATATTTGTATATAGGGTTACCTAATCATCCTAAGAAGGGCTCCAAGATACAAATGCACCACTTATAACTAGGGAATTTGCAAATAAACACTCATTTATGATGGGACACTTTCAACATAGAAATCAAGGATAGCATGTACTGTACCTAGCTCTACAATTTGTCTTGCCTGAGAGTAATGTCACTCTGCCTGAACAGAGATACCTTAACAATTCCCTTAAATATTTCAACATATGCTCATGAAGGAAGAAGTGGCCTTCTGCTCAAGGATTCCTCGTCCTCATAAGAAATGTCCTTTTGGGCATTTTTATACTGATAGCAGCTGGCTAAGAACATGTAAATGCAGATATTGATTTCACTCAGAGAGGCTAGAAGCCAATAAAAGTAGTCTAAATGAGCTTTGTTCAAGTTTTTTGTGAACCAGCAACCCCCCTTGCTTCTGCAACTAACCTTCTCAGTAACTGAAATAAGGAAGCTGCTAATGAAACTAGAAACTCCTACAACACTTAGATTCACAAAAATACCCAGGATTTTCATAGTGTCTAGCATCTGATCATAAAAGTATTCTTGCATTCCTACCATTGCAAATACATCCGCTATGCCAAATAGAACATATAGTGGAAGCAGCAAAAAAATGCTCAAGGGAATTGTTGCATTGGGCAGGTCTATCAGTCCATTGTCCTTTGCTACCTCGATTCTTCTAATCTCTATCATTGCGGAAACAATCATTGATATAATGGAGAAACACATGCCATTGCCTATCCTTTGCAGCATAGTAATCCCCTGTTCATTCCCTATCAAGCGCCTTGCAATTGGAACACAGATGCGGTCATAAACAGGCACCAATAGGAGAATAGATAGGCTAGTAAAACACTGTAAGCTTGCAGCATGGATCTCAAAATGTGTTCCAATATTTCTATCCATTGTGCTCCCCTGTTTTGTGAAAAATGTTGAAGATTGTGCAAAGACAACCCCATACATCAAACATGTCATCCAAATTGGTAACAACCCAAGAACATCTTTCACCTCTTCAACCTCTTGGACTGTGCATAGTCGCCAATTGAAGGTTGTTTTACACTCATCGTCCAACTCATCTTCAACTGTAGCTTTGTCAAGAAACCTAAAAAATGAGAATGAGGATATGCATCACAAATATCTCAGTTCATCTAAAATTGAATATGCTCTTTGCTACCAAGGAGATGGAAGCAAGATGCTTCATATGTATGGGTTTGTTGATAATGAAAAATCGACTGGTGCATATCTATTTACATTGTTTGGAGTTGTGAATTCAGTGTAAGACACACTAAGTGGATGCCCATTCCTAATCGAATTAAAGTACATTGCAACGTCAAAGACTTCGAAGCACATTTTTTGTTTGTCACAATTATGCACAGATATTGGACTTTGAACATGGACCCATCCCTACTTGTTACAATTAGAATGCAATTACCTTGGGAAAGAATCACAAGTTGTATCCATGGAAAAATCATATCATGGTGAAATTCTACTATTTTAGAGAGGTTTAATTGAGTCTAGTGAGGTATCAATACTCAAGGCTAGGACTTAAGGTAATGAAATACGTTCTTCAACTAAAGCAATGGATAGGAGGAAATTCGCTTGGTGTAGGGGTAAGTTGGGTATTCAACCTTGAACAATGTATTGCCAAGTGGGAAATTGTTAGGGTATTCCCAATTGCATAACATGTCATTGGCAGATTCTATTTGTAAATAGAATGTGCAAAGAAAGTTTTGGATTGCATTCTTGTATTTCAGAAGTGAAGCTGTTTCCAAATTGCATTCATAATTTTAGAAGAAACATCATTTCTGTGTTTGCACATTCTTTATAAAAGAAGAGAAATAAAAAAGGTGAGCAATAATTTGTTCCTGATGAGAAAAAAATCTTGGTTGTTGTATGTGCTTCTTTGCTATGGTTGTTATATTGATTAAATTTCATCTTTATGTTGAAGATATTTACATTGTAAATTATTTGTCCATTTGTTATAGGTTGCACTCAAAGTTTAACAATCATAACTCATAACCATCCTTTCAGCCCAAGTGAAACCTAGCAATAGTGCATGTTACTCCGGTTATGGAGACCAAAGACCCAGGTATAACACAATAAATACTAATAGATAATGAGCATGTTGACAAAATCGATAAATGAGAGTTATATATTGTAGTTCTTTAAATTGAACAAGCTCCTTGCTATTATTGAACCATGTGATTTAACTCACCCAATCAGAACCAACTAAGATGGTGCTTTCATAACAAACACAAGTATCCATGTGAAGAGTGCCTTCTTAGATTAACCTAACCTTCTTTACCTTCATTAAAATCATCATTAATTATTTTAAAATGCATGTCAACTAATGATGCATCTCTACCATTAGGTTCTTTTGCACAATAGCTTCGCTTGTAACAATATATATTTTAGATATCTCATTTCTTCAATATCTGTTTTTGATACAGGCTAGAAGTGGAGCCAAGTGAGAAACGTTGAATGGTTCTTTTAAGTGAGCTAGACACCAAACTTGCTCTAGTGAATCAAAGAGCATAATCTCAATTAACTTTGTATTAAAGCTCTAATGTTTAACATAATTCCTGTTAACCTCATTCTCTTTAAACAGTGAAGGCCACTCTCTTTACGCAAGTAATTGTGATATTTGTATATAGGGTTACCCAATCATCCTAAGAAGGGCTCCAAGATACAAATGCACCACTTATAACTAAGGCATTTTCAAATAAACACTCATTTATGATGGGACAGTTTCAACATAGAAATCAAGGATAGCATGTACTGTACCTAGCTCTACAATTTTTCTTGCCTAAGAGTAATGCCACTCTCCCTGAACAGAGATACCTTAACAATTCCCTTAAATATCTCAACATATGCTCATGAAGGAAGAAGTGGCCTTCCGCTCAAGGATTCCTCGTCCTCATAAGAAATATCCTTTTCGGCATTTTTATACTGATAGCAGCTGGCTAAGAACATGTAAATGCAGAGATTGATCGCACTCAGAGAGGCTAGAAGCCAATAAAATTAGTCTAAATGAGCTTTTTTCAAGTTGTTTGTGAACCAATAACCCCCCTTGCTTCTGCAACTAACCTTCTCAGTAACTGAAATAAGGAAGCTGCTAATGAAACTATAAACTCCTACAACACTCAAATTCATAGCAATACCCAGGATTTTCGTAGTGTCTGGCATCTGATCATAAAATTATTCTTGCATTCCTACCATTGCAAATACATCCACTATGCCAAATAGCACATATTGTGGAAGCAGCAGAAAAATTCTCAAGGGAATTGTTGCATTGGGCAGGTCTATCAGTCCATTGTCCTTTGCTACCTCGATTCTTCTAATCTCTATCAATGCGGAAACAATCATTGATATAATGGAGAAAAACATGCCAGTGCCTATCCTTTGCAGCATAGTAATCCCCCGTTCATTCCCTGTCAAGAGCCTTGCGATTGGAACAAAGATGCGGTCATAAACATGCACCAATAGGAGAATAGATAGGCTAGTAAAACACTGTAAGCTTGCAGCAGGGATCTCAAAATGTGTTCCAATATTTCTATCCCTTGTGCTCCCCTGTTTTGTGAAAAATGTTGAAGATTGTGCAAAGACAACCCCATACATCAAACATTCCATCCAAATTGGTAACAACCCAAGAACATATTTCACCTCTTCAACCTCTTGGACTGTGCATAGTCGCCAATTGAAGGTTGTTTTACACTCATCGTCCAACTCATCTTCAACTGTAGCTTTGTCAAGAAACCTAAAAAATGAGAATGAGGATATGATGTATTATAGCTCAGCTTGCAATTCTGCTTCAATCTCAACCATTCCAGTGACCTGTTGTGCAGGTTCATCTGTTGCAATTCCTTTTGCTACATGTGGCTAAGTCCTTTTAGCACCTTTGCTCACCACACAAGAATATTGTCCTTTACTTCTCCTTGTCTTTGTATTTATACTTTTCCAAGGGGTGTGAAACCCCAACGGTCCTGTCTCTTGGTCTCGCTGGCCAACCTGAGCTGACTTGACCCTTAAAGCAAGTCATACTTAAATTAGATTATTAAATGTCTTTCCTTGGGTTCCAAGCCCACTCCTTTGGGTCCAAAACCCCAAACAACAAACCAGAAAACCCCAAGGGTTTTTCCAAGTGGAAATACCTTCCGAGCTACCCAATTTCAACAATTCTTAGCAAACTTAAGCTAGGACTATATGTCCATTTCCAAAATGCTATAAATTAAATTACATTACCTTCCTCAATATGGTTTTGTAGAATCCATTAAACCTATTAAAATAGACATTCATTTTCTTGGCAGAGTAAGATTTGTTAAATAAACTAGAAAAGACAGTCATACAGATCAGCTTGTATCTACCTCTGCACCCAACGTGTGTAAATAGAACTACAGAGAAAATTTCAATTTTAACCATTCCATCTAGTCTGAGCAATACATCATCAACATTTATATCATTCATCTTTTATGAAATCCAAGCCATAATTTTAATGTCTAAGGTCTATACCACTTTGTTTTGTTTACTAAATACTGGCAACAAAATATTTTTGGTCCTGTTTTGTTGGCTTTGCATTATTTGTGGCCTTGATTCACCAAGGAGTAGTTCAAACTTCAGAGACAGTGCACATTGATTTAATTGATAGGTTGGTGTGACTGTAAAAATATCCCTCTATGCCTACTTCCATGTCAAACCACAATTCCAAACCCCGTGAACAATAGGAACTTAGGTTTAAAGGCAAAGAATAATTTGTATGCATTTCAACCTCGCAAATTAAACACGAAACATGAACATGTCATACTAAAGGGTGGGCTATACACAAAAGTATCCCAAGAGTTACTGCAATAGTTACAATGCATAGGAATTTGGGCAACTCCAATGCCTAGTAAATTCAGGACAGTTTATTGATATTATTTTTGTTTCAGAGGGAAACCTGTTGAATATTTTCTTAAGATTAATTGTAACTAAAAGTCTAAAACTAGTTAGTGGTAGTGTTTTTTCAGTGTTTCCCAAGTAAGTCGGCGAGTAATCTAAGAAACACTAAACACGAAATGTCATACTAAATGGCGGGCTATAAACAATTATTATAATCACAATGGCAATTGTCATTGCACCAGTATGGTGCAACTGATCAACTACGTTGGGCCAATGACTTCCTTTCTAGATAAATATTCACCTGATAGTGAAGTCAAAAAACATGTTTGTTGAGAGGTTGAAGATTTGCTTGCAAGTCTCAAACTAAAAACAGTGTATGTTGCCAATAGACTTCTGGGCATTGACATTGTAGCAATCCCCGAGTTCTAAATAAAAAACAGTGGGGTCGTTTATATATCTAATCTAGTTATTAGCCGAGTAAGCTCTGCAGAACATTAACGTCAAAAAATTGGGCACTTAGTATCACCAGATTCATGGAAGCACAATGGAGAAAAATTTAACAAAATTAAAAATGCATAGCACCCAATCCAATTCTTAACAGAAGAATTTTTTATCTTGCCAGTGTCAATAGCTCCCACAGAGTGCTAAAAAAGCCACTCACTCTTCTTCGGGAATCTCAAAAGGTCTTCTTCCTCTATATGCTTATAATATATGCAATCCCAATAAAATAAAAAAGTATACCCAAACTCCAAAGTAAAAAACAACACACGCATCAATTGGTATGCAAAAAGGACACCAAGTATCCTTATCTAGCCCCTGCCTTAGAAGCATTTTTAGGAATGATCTTTGCTACAACTTTTGTTAACAATTCATTTGCAATGTCAATGTCTGTATTATGATGGTTCATCTTGTGTAGTTGTTCAACTTTAATGACACTGAAGCTTACTTTCTACTGTTAGGGAAAACCAAACAATGAAGAATTAAAACATAGCATACATGTTTCTCTTAAATAAGCTATATTTATGAATGCTTACATATGATGCCTTCAACAAATCATGAATGGATGCCAAAGAATACTGTGACAAGCTTGAAGGCATTTTTTTAATAAGCCCGAAGACTTTTTTTTATTGGCAATATCTCTCCTAAAATACCGAAGGTGATCATGCTTTCTAAACCTATTTTCTCAAAAGCCTGGAAAATTTTCTTGACTGGCAAAGTCTCTTATTAATTTGCAAAGGTGATAATGGATTCTTAACTTGTTTTCTCTGTCCACCTCCACGAGAAACGGTTTTCTCATGTGAGATCCCAAAAGTTGTTTTCGCCTTATTCCATTCCATATTTTTATGGTCTTATCACAGTTTTTCTCATAACAAAAGGTAAATCTATCCAGATGATCTTCCTAGTAGGATTTGTCATTTTCTCAACAAAAGAGTAGCTCTTAAATACGTTCAAAGATTAAGACAATCCATTACATGCCATTAAGAGCTCATCCACCAAATATTCAAATCCCTGAGCTTGTGAGAACATGGCGTAACCAGAATTGAGATGTACCTTCATTGAAAAAAATGCATCTCACTCATTGACATGATCTACATCATCGAAAATTATGAGGGCATGGACAGATTTAAGATGTTTCTAAGCATCTCTATAGCTTAATCAATATGATCAATTTGTCAATCCAACTTGATCAAACTCTTAAAAATGAACAAGACCTAGGATCCACAGTAATTTGAATTTCTTTTTAAGAATTCTTTTACAACTAGTGTCTTTTCTACTCCACCCAAGCCCACGATTCACACAAACTCAACTTTCATGCTTTATTGCTGCCGGAATAATGTTGGTTTTTCAAAATTTTTGAACTTCTCATCCAGACCAGTTGGATCTTTAGCCACATTGAAGGGTAATCATTTGGCATTTTTCATGATGCTTTGAATAACCCTGCCCATGAATTTCGCATCGTGGCTAATCAGTCTACCAGACACACATTACTTTAAGTATTTGTGCTTTTCTAAAAATCATCTAAAATGTGAATTGAAATTAAAATTAAAATTAACCATTTAACCCTAAAGCTTATACGCACTTGACTACTTAAAAAATCCAAACCTAGAGCACATCTATAGTAATAGATAATACAATCAGTATAGATGTATCTCCGCCAATATATCAATACATCAATACAATCCATATAGATACATCTACACAAAATTTTGCAATGCTTAAAGATGTAATATGGTCTATCAATACAAATCTATTTTCACAAAAAAATGCAATGCTTAATAGATATGTGTAGAAATACAACTTAAAAGTTATACAGAAAAAAATGCAGGGCTAACCTGTTACACGCCTTGACTTGAAAGCTGAGAGAAAGATGTCAAAGAGGCCAGTTCTCCCATTTTCAAGTTTATGGGACATCTCTTTTTTCTTTTTTGCGAATTTACAATGCTTGAGCATACTAGCAGCCCATCAATGTCTATCTCTCGTATCCTTGCCGACTTTTTTAAGAATTTCATTCAGAAATGTTTGGCCTATATATGCATGAGGCTTTCAAACACATATTATTCAGCCTCCTATCACACCAGATCAGTGAGGATCTGTGAGACCTCATCTCGCCACACAATATCTCAGATCCATTTCTGGCAAATGGACTAGGTCAATAGGCAAACTCCCAAACAACGATTTAGTGGACAATCCACACTTTCCACAGGCTCTTCATCCGGCGAACAGAGTTTGTTGAGTTTTCTTCAGTGTTGTTGAGTTTTTTGTGAAAACCGCGCTGCTGTTTTCTGATGCTATCGGAAGATTGAATGTGAAGAATAGCAACAACATAACGGAAAAAAATGCAATGGATAATGAAATTGATTTGTAAAAGAATTTAACTATAAGAGGCAGAGGTTGAACCGTTTTTGCAGGCGTGGCAGATGAGCTCAACCGTCTCCTTTGTTCCATGATGATGCTAGTCATAGGGATCGATGGAATTCGTTTGCAACATCAGAGGGATCGATGGAATTCGTTTGAAATGTTGCAAGCACACTTTGAAACTGGAAAATTTATACAAAAATTTGAGGTGGAGAGGCCAGATGCTCAGGAAATCACCTCCAATTTCCAAGCCCCAAGCTCCAACCAGTAAAAAATAGGGCGAATTTCTCCAAATTCCAAGCCCCAACTAGTAAAAAATGGGGCGAAATCCGCTCCAAACCAGAAAAATCGGAAGGCGAATGCAGGGTGGAAGGTTTGTGCACATTTATTTTTTTGAACTAATATCTAATAATTAATTGTTTTTTAAATAATTATAGGGCTAATTTTATAAAACTATACAAAATTGGTTTATATTAAAAATTCGCCCCTTTAAAATTTAGAACTCTTTAAAATTCGCCTTTGGGCTAAAATTCGCCCCGAAAATTTTCCCTGCAGATATCGCACTCAAATAAGCTTCGAAATTTAATGATTAGATTGCACGCAAAATTGGTGGTATTTGAACACCACGTGTCAACCCATAACCAATATCGTGTTCAAACAGGGATTTACCACTTACCACTTTATAATCGCGCGGAAACCATTTGTTGTTTTCTGAATCCACCTTCGCTATTCCCATCGCATAGTTCCGCCATGCTTCCTCTGCGTTTAAACTCAAAGTTCCGCTTCTAATTCTTCAATACGACACCTCCGCACTTAAACTATCCTTCGATTCATTTCATTGCACTATCACTTTGTATTTTCGGCCTTTGTTCAACTTATGATTTCGAACAGGGCCAGGGTTCCATCCAATCTTCAAACCCTCACCAACATTTAGACAACGCATGACTTAACTTCTATTGTTTAATTTCTGTGGTTCTTATCCATCGGTTTCCATTACAGTAAAAACCCCAAATGCGACTTCAAAACCCAGACCTCACTTCACTGTGCATACAAAACATAACGTGTAATCAAACCCTCTCTTTGAAATACTTTACATGATGTAAACTCCAATTGTGGAATATATCCAGGCAATTTTATACCTCAATCTAGAAATCCAAGTAAATTCTTTAATGGCATCGATCCATTTTGTGATCGATGCTAATTTTCCAACATACTCAATCACACAAAATTCAAATAATGAATATTCACCCTCAAACCACACAATCTCTTAAAAATGTAGCTTGAATGACAAAATTCCCTATTCATATCAATTTCACTTGCACACAATATACATTCAGAAGAAAACTCAGAAATTGAGTTTTCTGTATTAAAACCAATATTTACATAGGAATTCTTCCTTTGGCCTGATCTTCTGTATCAGTGGCCTTTTCCCTATTCTGCTCGTAGGCTTACAATTCAAAATCTACCTCTCTATCTCTGTTCTACCTCTCCTTATATTATTTTAATGTCTTGAGGCTTATTCATTTTTATACAAAAGGTATTGAAAACTGTTTTTGGTTTCAGATCCTTCATCCTCTCAACAAAACCCTGAATATCCTCTAACTCCTCATTTGCCTCAACTAACCCCTAAGGATCCTCTTTCATCACAAAATCATGAAACCAATTCTAATTTAGGATTTACCATTAATTCCTAAATCTTTGAATCCCTATACACTCTCAACTAGACTAATTCTCTCATGTTTTCCAACATTCCAGAACATTCACAAAATTCCTCATAATATTTAATTAATTTTCATTAAAATCACTCAAAACATTACATAAGAAACCAACTCCCTTGAAAACACAAAACCCCTAAGTCTATTAAAATACAAGGAATTTTCTTGAGCCTAATGCCCCTGCATCAGACTCCCAAGGTCAAAAAATAATCATGATCTCCTGATCATGTGCTGTTAATCTTTGCCTCCTGGATCCCATACTCCGTTTTGTTGCTATCCAATAGCTGCATTATTCTTCAACTGCACTTTTCCAGGCTTCCATACTTTATTCTGCATCTTGCCACTAGCTATGCTTTCACATTCTATTCTTGTTTTTCCTTTGCTCTTGTTACTTTGCTTCCTTGCTATTGTATTCTTCTGAGACACCTTCGTCATCAACCTCCTTATGTTTTCAATCTCTATGTCCAGTTTATCTTCTGTCTGGAAATTACTCTGCCTTTTGTTGCTGCTTTCAATTTCTGCTGTAAATATTTCTCTGGAAATTGCTGTAGATGTTGCTGCCAATACTGTTATCTTTGTTGCTTTTGTTACCTCCCAAAATTCTTGAATATCTCTTAAGATATCTCCCTCTGCAACATTCTTCTTCTGCCCATCACCTGCAAATTTATTTAAAATAAATAAATTATCTTCTGATTCTTTAATCACAACAACATAATCATTCATTGTTCCTTGTATACTAGTAAGCATAATAAAATTTGAAAAACTAGTATCTGCTCCTATTTCTTTCACAACTTCAAGAATTTTCACTTCAGTGTCTGCAATTTGTTTCTCTTGTTCAAAATTTTTCAGCAAGCATTTCTACCATTCTCTTTGTACTTGTTTCACATCATCAATATGCTACAATTTAGTTCCAGCATAACCTACTTCTTCTTCTTTGAAAATCTTCAGTAATTGTCCATCACCTCCTTGATTGATTCTGTCAATCAATTCAAATTATTAAAATACTGTATCTTCATCCTTTATCAAAATAGAATTCTGATTCTTCACCACTGTGGCAATTCTAAGATTCTGTCCTACAGTCTTCTCTTGGCTAATCAGACAAGCCATCTCCTCCTTGTCATCAACAGTAACAATTTCCTTCATATGAGACATGACTGTCTCACCTTCCTTGTAGATGCTCTCCTTATTAAATAAGGAATCTATGGTTTCCTTCTGCTGCAATAATTCATCTTCATTCAAGACAACTCCAAGAGATGGATTGTCTTCTACAACACCTATAAACATAGTCAAATTGTCAATTTCAAAATTACAAGACCCAATGGTCTCATTTGATGATCCAGTCACCAAATCTTCTTTTGTTAGCTTCAAGTATCTTTTAGGCCTTAGAAAATCTTCCTTGTTTTTATTTCCAGCTTCTAAATTCAACTCCATTGTGCTAATCACCATAATAGAATGATGATCCTCCACTATGTTTTCATCTAACATAGTTTCCTTTTCATTAAATTCTCTGACATTTTTCATTTGTTGTCCTTCTTTGCCTGCATAATTAAAACATGAATTATCAGTATTAAAAATACAAGGTTTCAATACCTCTTCCTCCTCTGGCAACATTTCAGTATGCTGCTTTGAGTTTTCTTCCAACTCCTTTGTCAACACATCAGTATGATGATTTAAATTCTCCATGAGACTGTCAGCTAGTCTTTCCTTCTTATCATCTGTTTAAAAAATGTCTCCCTGCACTGGCTCACAACAATGAACTTCTTTCTCTGTAATTTCACTTTGTGGAACTCTTACATCCTTATCCTCTGTTTCCTGACTGTCATTCATGACAATTTCTCTGTCTTTCACATTCAACAATTTATCCTAAGTGTAGATCCTCTACTTTTCTAATTCTCCTCTTTGAATATCTAACTTTATATATAACTCAAAAATTTCAATTGGAGTAGAACTTGGTGTTGGAAATAATGAGAGGGGGGGTGGGGGGGGGGGGGGTGAATTAGTATTCCTTACAATTAGAGCATTAGTTATTCTTCAATTATTATCAGTGTTTGTACAATGATAGCAGCAAACAAGAGGAACACAAATGCACACAGTTTTTAAGGTGGAAACCCACTTCGGGACAAAAACCACCTAATGCTTTTTGAATAATTCTTTAATATTCAACTCCAATTGAAAATAAAGCTCCAACTTCCTAGAATCTAGAAAAGCATTCTTCTCCAGCTCCCACTGGATGGACGCTCCAATGCCCGAGATTCTTCAGTCGTCAACTGAACGGATGCCCCAACACCCAATGAGCTACAACTCACCCTAGCACCACCTTACCACCCTATAGAAGAATAAAAGAAGAATGGTCTACCGTTCCAGGGAAAATGGTCCACTTTACAATGATATAGAATGATGTAGAAGAAGAAGATATAATAGACCATAACCCAAAATTTGACACAACCACCTAATGATGATCCTAGACCTCCCAACACTGCCTCTTCAACCCTTGGCAGATAGATACTAGTACAATTTGTACAATAATGTATTTACAATGACTAAGTACAATGATTGTATGCAATGCTGCCCACTTGAAGACTTCATATGATGAACTTCTTGCTACTGTTATGCACCTTGGTTGCTGCTCTTGTCATGCTACCCTCTGCTGCACCTTTCTTTTCTTTGCTGCCGTAGAAAGTCTGGTCCTTTGCAACCCTTGACAACACATGATCTAGCTTTTTCTTGCCTTCTAGGAGCTTGATATTGAATCTGGTGTATCTTTGTTATTTCAGATCTGCAATATCTAATTTTCTGTCCTATAGTATTCCTCATAGTATTATTTCCAATGCCATAGGTATGACCCAATTTGGAATCTTCAATAAAGATTTATGCCCAATCTCTCACAATGCCCTAATTATGGACTATTTTAGAAGAGCACACTTGTACGACATGCCACATGTCACTGCTTCTTCATTTGGCTTTGAAATTAATAGAGTGAAAAGTACATACTGTGCACTATCTACCAATTTTTATGGAATTCCAATCCGATACTCAGAGAGAGAGTTATGACGATTTTACCAAGGTCACTTCTTTGAGATGAATTTTAGGAGCCTGCCAAAACCCTGATTTCCACAGATCATATCTCGAAAAATGTTACACACATTGATCTGAAATTTTTACTACCGCTTCCTCAGGATTTTGGATTCACGTCATAAATTTTTCAGCTTCTGAACCTTCGTAGGAAAAAAGTTAGAGCGAAAATTCCACGATGACCTGTTTCAGATGGCCGAATCCCTTGCATAAGGAGGAAATGAAGATCACAATTTATATGAATGCTTAAGTTGAGAGGGGATTCAACAAGTGAACGTGGGATGGATTTGAGGAGCTTAAAAAATATTAATTATGACTTTTCAATGACCCATGCCCCAACCCCATGGGGTTTTAGCCCACTAACTAGGGTTACAAACTTCAAAAATGAATATCTCTCAAACTGTGAAGAATTCCATGGCGTGCCATATATCAATGGAAACATCTCAACAAGTAGAAACCATAAAAAACATTATTGAACTAGAATATATTAATTTGGTAGGTCAAAATTCCCATGCAATATTGGGTTAGCCCTTGGTGCTGCTTGGGTTGACATCAATGACAACCGTTGATCAACAATCGCCCCCTTTGGCATTGATGGCAACACAAGTACTCCCCCTGTGATCATGACACCTCTTCATACAACATTCTCTCCCCCTTTGACATCAATGGAAAAGGGTAACTCCCCCTGAAACACAACCATCCTGCGAACCTATACACACTTCCACTCCCGCTGACACACAACCATCCTGCAGACTTGTACACACTTCCACTCCCCCTAACACACAACCGTCCTATAGACCTGTAATCTAATGAGAACTCGGGAGTATCCCAAGCTTTTGACGAAGATATTAAAATTCTTCATGAGGTAAAGTTTTAGTCAAGATATCAACAATTTTTTCTTTTGTACAAACATACTCAAATTTGATATTCTTTTCAGCGACTTGTTCTCTAACAAAATTATATTTGATCGGAATGTGTTTTTTTTTTTTAATGCATGACAGGATTCTTGGAGATGCTGATGGAACTAGTGTTGTCACAGAATATGGGAATAGGCTCACTGAATTGTACTTGAAGATCTTGCAAAGTTTGTTTCATACAAAGGACTTGAGTACAACATGATGCTGCTGCAATGTATTCTACTTCCGCTATAGATAGCGAGATTGAAGTTTGCTTTTTGCTCAACCATGATACGAGACAACCACCTAGATAGAATGCTGCTCCACTAGTACTCTTACGATCATCAACGCTTCCTGCCTAATATGCATCTGTAAAGGCTTGAATAATGAGATTGTTACCCTTGGGATACCACAAGCCATATTCTTCTGTGCCCTTTATATATCGAAGAATTCTTTTGATGGCAATAATATGTGATTCTTTTGGTGCTGCTTGGAATCTTGCTGCTTGTCCAACTACTTGCATAACATCTGGCCGAGAGGCTGTTACATATAGAATACTACCAATCATAGATCTGTACAACCTCTGATCCACATCCTTAGATGAGTCGTCTATGCTCAATTTGCAACCTGTTACCATCGGAGTAAGGACGGGTTTGCAATCTTCCATTTTGAATTTCTTGAGAATTTCCTTGATGTACTTGGCTTGACATATAAATATTCCTTTCTCTTGCTGAGATATTTGAAGCCCTAAGAAGTATGTCATCTCACCAAGTAAAGACATCTCAAACTCACTTTGCATATTTGTAGAAAATTTCTTACTTAGTCGATCATTATTGCTACCAAATATTATATCATCCACATATACCTCAACGATTGTTAAATTATCTTTATCTATTTGTACATAAATATTGCTATCAACAATACCTTTCTTGAACCCTTGTTGACATAGATATCCATCAAGACAAGCATACCATGCTCTAGGAGCCTGCTTGAGACCATATAGAGCCTTCTTTAACTTGCAGACATAGTCTTCTTTTTGTGATAGTAGAAAACCTTCAGGTTGTTCGATGTAAACTTCTTCTTCTAATTCTCCATTCAGAAATGCTGACTTAACATCCATTTGATAGACTTTGATTTTTCTTGAACATGCATAGGCGAGAAACATTCGGATGGCTTCCATTCTGGCAACTGGTGCAAATGTTTCGTCGAAATCAATTCCTTCCACTTGTGCATAGCCTTTGCAAACCAATCTTGCTTTGTTTCTGGTAACCTGCCCATCTTCATTCAATTTGTTCCTGAAAACCCATTTAGTCCCAATGACATTTTTATCTTTTGGTCGTGGAACTAATTCCCAGGTCTTATTCTTCTCAATTTGATCCAATTCTTCATTCATAGCTGCTACCCAATGTTCATTTTGGCTGGCTTCCTCAAAACTACTAGGCTCAAAGGTTGCTAGAAAAGCAACGTGAGCTTGTTGTGATGAACGAAGTTGTCGACCTTAATTTATGTCACCAATGATTTGATTTGATGGATGGTTCTTTTGAATCCACTCTTTTGTTCTCCTTGGAGGAGCTTCTTGTTGTTGTTCTGGTATATCTTGATGATCATTGTTTACTTCTTCCTCGTTGATAGTTTCTTCTTGTTCTACAATTCTATCTGTGTCTTTTTCAACCTCTGTCTCAAGTTTCAAAGATTCTAGATCCTCATCATTACTCGCTAGAACACCATCTTCGTCAAATGTAACATTTATGCTCTCCACTATCTTTTTTCATCTTAGATTATAGCATTTATAGGCCTTTCTTTTGCGTGAGTAACCAACAAGGATACCTTCATCAACACATGATTCAAACTTACCCAAATTTTGATCTTCTCTTTTGATATAACATTTGCTTCTGAAGATTCTGAAATATTTTACATTAGCTGGTTTTCCTTTCCATAATTCATATGGAGTCTTGTTGCAATTATTTCTGAGAAAACTTCGGTTGATAATGAAGACTGCCGTATCAATTGCTTGAACCCAAAAAATTTCATCCAATTTTGAGTCCTTCAACAGTGTTCTACCCATTTCATGTATAGTTCTATTCTTTCTTTCAGCAACTCCATTTTGTTGAGGTGTTCGTGCTGTTGAAAATTGCCTTTTTATTCCATTTTCGTCACAGTATTGTTGAAATAATTTGGAAGTGAATTCTCCACCATTATCTGATCTTAAACACTTTATTTTCAAATCAGCTTCATTTTCAACCAACTCCTTGTAGATCTTAAAGCACTCAAATGCTTTAGATTTTTTCTTTAGGAAACTGACGACTATCATCCTGGTATAGTCATCTATCATTAACATGAAATATAATTCTCCATCTAAGCCTTTTGTTCTCATAGGACCACATAGATCAGTATGTATAAATTCCAATGGATGTGATGAAAAGTGTTCTTTTGTTTTAAATTTGACTTTTGTCTGCTTGCCATGCCGACATGCCTCACATAGTGTGTTGGAAGGTTTTGATATTTTCAGCATTTCTTGTACTGCTTCCTTTTTGCTTATCCTGACAAGATTGTTAAAGTTTATGTGACCCATTCGTTTATGCCATAACCAACTTTCGTCTTCTTTAGCTAGTAGACATGCTTTAGTTGCTTCATCTAGAACATATATGTCGTTTGGAGCTTGACTTGCTGTAGCCACAATTTTACCATACCTGCCTTTCTTGATTTCACATTTTGTGGAGTTGAATAGCATTGTGTGTCCTTGATCACACATTTGTCCAACACTGAGCAGATTGTGATTCATGTTTTCGACCAATAGAACATTCTTGACTATAACATCTTTTCTTCCGAGAGTGACGGTACTTGATCCTATAACATTTGAAGATACATCATTTCCAAAGGTTATGGTTCCATCCTTCTTCTCTTTCAGAGATACAAATTTCTTTCTATCTCCAGTCATATGCATTGAGAAACCGCTGTCAACATACCACACATCTTTATTTTTTTTAGCCTTGAGAGCGAGAGCACAATTATTAGTCTTCTTCTTCTTCCATGTTCGTTCATTCTGTGGCTTCGAAGATTCTTCTGGAGGATTTTCAAGTCTGCAGTCTCTGGCTATGTGTCCAAAGTTCTGACATTTGTAACATTCCATATTATTTCTTAAATTTTCAAATCTATTGATGTTTTGTTGAGCCTTGGGAGGTTCATATTTGAAGAATCTCTTGGAATTGTATTGGTTCATAGGGTACGTGCGACATTCTACAGCTTTATGACCAAATTTTCCACATGAATAAAAATAGCCATGAAAAATATGTTGGTACCTGGATGAAAATCTTCGTCGAGGAATCGTCTTCCAAGGATGTACTTGCGAATCTTGTCCAATGAAGTCTTCATGTATGTCAGATCTCATAGGTTCATTGTATTTTGTTGTAGAAGGTCCTTCTTCTTCTTCTTTGTAATCGAGGCCAGTTCTGTCGTTGTAAGATCGTTGATTGTTGATGAGTTCTTCCAATGCCCTTGAGCTGTTGGCATAGTTTTGGACAGTTTTTCCCTTCTTCACTTCCTTACGCAACGAGACTACTTCAGCTTGTAATGCTTCCCTTTCTTGGTTGATTTCTTCCAACTTCTTTTGAAGTGACTCTTCAATACATTTGTGTTCTTCAACCTCAATTGTTAGACCTTGAACTTGTTCTTCAAGAGTGTTGGAACAGATCTTCTCAACATTGAGCTCTTTTATAAGCTTGATTGCCTCCTCATAAAATTATTCTATGGTCAACCCTTCTTCTTCATTGTTTGATACTTCTTGTTTATTGTGCTTGGCCATAAACAATACTTTCTCATTGGCTTCTTCTTTTCTGTCACTTTCTTCATCGGATGAGGAGCTATCTTCTTTAGAGAGAAAGTTCCTTTTGGATCCTTTATTTTTGCCTTGCTTGTTGAATTTCTTAAAGCCTTTCTTTCCTTTTGAGTTTCCATCACTTTTGTTCAGACATTTTGCTACGAAATTCCCAACCTCACCACAACCGAAACATATCAATGGAAGTTTACCTTCGAATTTTCCCTTACCAGGTTTTAGTTTTCTCGTAAAGTAAGCATATTCTTCATCTGAAAGACCTTCTCCATCATCTCCCTTTTCTTCACACTTGCAGGTGCATGTCATTTCAATTGAAGGTTGCTTGTCCTTATTGGTTTGCTTAGATGCAACGAATGCAGTTTCTAGATTTGAAGTACCCTTTTCTTCATCAAGTCTCATTTCATATGCTATGAGAACTCCATGTAATTCTTCATTGCCGAGTTTGTCCAGATTTGCACTATATTCTAAGATCGATACCTTTGGGTTGAATCTTCCGTATAATAGTCTTCTCATCAACTGGCTCTCCCAATCCTTCCAGAGTATTGGTTATTTCATCAACATATTGGAAGTATGCAGCAATGTTGCAATCTTCTTTCATTCTGAGTTGCTCAAATTTTGCTCTATAGATTTGAAGCTTTGCTTCTTTGACATTTGAGTCACCTGCATATATATTCTCAAGCTTGTCCCATACATTTTTGGCGGTTTTACAACCCAAAACCTTATGATAAGCAGATTCAATAAGTCGACTGATAATAATATTCTTTTCTTTTGCATCAGTTACCAAATTCTTCTTACCTTGTTCATCCGCAGTTGATGTAAATCCATTTTGAACAATGTCCCATACTTCGTAACCCTACGCCAAGAGATAGACCTCCATTCTTCCTTTCCAAAGTGCATAATTATTTTCATTGAATAGAGGTACACCATTCTTGGTATGCTCCATGACCTCCTTCTAGCTGTTAAACTGGTATTGAAGGAACCAAGCTTTGATTCCAATTGTTGGAAATACTGAGAGGGGGGTGAATCAGTATTCCTTACAATTAGAGCATTATTTAATCTTCAATTATTATTAGTGTTTGTACAATGATAGCAGCAAACAAGAGGAACACAAATGCACACAGTTTTTAAGGTGGAAACCCACTTCGGGACAAAAACCACCTAATGCTTTTCTAATAATTCTTTAATATTCAACTCCAATTGAAAATAAAGCTCCAACTTCCTAGAATCTAGAAAAAAATTCTTCTCCAGCTCCCACTGGATGGACGCTCCAACGCCCGAGATTCTTCAGTAGTCAACTGAACGGATGCCCCAACACCCAATGAGCTACAACTCACCCTAGCACCACCCTACCACCCTATAGAAGAATAAAAGAAGAATGGACTCCCGTACCAGGGAAAATGGTCCACTTTACAATGATATAGAATGATGTAGAAGAAGAAGATATACTAGAACATAACCCAAACTTTGACACAACCACCTAATGATGATCCTAGACCTCCCAACACTACCTCTTCAACCCTTGGCAGATAGATACTAGTACAATTTGTACAATAATGTATTTACAATGACTAAGTACAATGATTGTATGCAGTGCTGCCCACTTGAAGACTTCATATGATGAACTTCTTGCTGCTGTTATGCACCCTGGCTGCTGCTCTTGTCATGCTACCCTCTGCTGCACCTTGCTTTGCTTTGCTGTCGTAGAAATTTTGGTCCTTTGCAACCCTTGACAACACATGATCTAGCTTTTTCTTTCCTTCTAGGAGCTCGATATTGAATCTGGTGTATCTCTATTATTTCAGATCCTCAATATCTGATTTTCGGTCCTGTAGTATTCCTCTGAGTCTTCTTTCCCATGCCATAGGTTTGACCCAATTTGGATTCTTCAATAAATATTTATGCCCAATCTCTCACAATGCCCTAATTATGGACTGTTTCAACAGAGCTCACTTGTACAGCATGCCACGTGTCACTGTTTCTTCATTGGCTCTGAAATTAATAAAGCGAAAAGTAAAGAATGTGCACTATCTACAAATTTTTACGTAATTCCAATCCGATACTCAGAGAGAGAGTTATGACGATTTTACCAAGGTCACTTCTTTGAGATGAATTTCAGGAGCCTGCCAAAACCCTGACTTCCACAGATCATATCTCCAAAAATATTGCGCACCTTGATCTAAAATATTTACTATAGCTTCCTTAGGATTTCGGATTCGCCTCATAAAAATTTCAGCTTCTGAACCTTCGTAGAAAACAATTTAGAGTGAAAATTCCACGATGACCTGTTTCAGATGGCCGAATCCCTTGCATAAGGAGGAAATGAAGATCACAAAATATATGAATGCTTAAGTTGAGAGGGGCTTCAACAAGTGAACGTGGGAGGGATTTTAGGAGCTTAAAAAATATTAATTATGACTTTTCAATGACCCATGCCCCAAACCCATGGGGTTTTAGCCCACTAACTGGGGTTACAAACTTCAAACATGAATAAATCTCAAACCGTGAAGAATTACATGGCGTGCCATATATCAATGGAAACATCTCGACAAGTAGAAACCATAGAAAGCATTATTGACCTAGAATATATTAATTTGGTGGGTCAAAATTTCCATGCAATATTGGGTTAGCCCCTGGTGCTGCTTGGGTTGACATCAATGACAACCACTGATCAACACTTGGAAACTTCACACAAATTTCCATACCTTCACTTATTGTTGACCAATCATCAGATGGCCCCTCTTCCTCTGCTTCAATATTCTACTGAATATTTTTATTAGACCCCTCTATCTTCATTTCTTTCTAATATTTTGCTATCTCAGCATCATTCTGTACAGAATTCAGATTCAACTTCTTCTCCTTAACAAACTGTAAAGCTTGTTCATCATCCTCTGATGTACCTGAAATCATACACAAATCATTAGTTTTAAAAACACAAGACTTTTCAGTCTCGTTTGCTTCTTCAAGCATTTCTCCTTGAACATATTTGCATGTGGAATCCTCAAATTCCATCCTTGACTCAAAAATTCTGAGTTATTCTTTCCATAACGCAATCTCCTTCTATCTGCACTTCATTTGTAATGGTTTCCACATTACCTTCTTTCCCTTCAGTGTAAAGATCCATCCTCCTCTCTGGTTTTCCTCTTCTTGTAGCCATTCCTTTAGTACCTCCAATTGTACTTTCATTACTGCAATACCTATTTTTCTATCCTCATCATTCATCTTATCTCTGTGGAATTCTTTAGAACCTATTTTCTGATCCTCCATGATCATCTTCTTCATGAGCTCCTCACTCACTATGAGTTGCACTAAGCCTCTGCAACAACAAGTTCTCCCTGTTGCCACTTACCTCACCAATCCCTTCTCTGGACTTGTTCTTTTGGAAATCACTGGTTCTCTGCCTATAGAACCTCTTGAGCACTCTCTTCTACTCTCTCTAGGCTTATATCCTAAACTCACCTTCTCTTGAGAACACTTCCGCTGTTCTCCCTATCCAACCTTTAGCTGGAATATTTAGGTTCACTGCCATCATCATCAAAAACTTTGTCTTCATCTTATCTGCAACAAGAATTCTTCAATCACAATTTTCAAACCAGATTAAATCTCACCTTCAAGATCTCTACATGACCTTGTTCTCTTCATTCATTTGTACTTTGATTGGACTATCTTCATTCATTTCTGCAAATGTCTGTTCATTTCAATTCTATGTATCTGCTGCTTATTAGATTTAATATCTAATCTCTTCTTATTTTTCCATCACTCATGCATTTAAAAAAAAAATCTTTAATTATAAAAAGAGATTTTCCTGCTTTGATACCAAAATGATGCAGCCAAAGGCTGCAAAAACCCACAATTACTTCTTCATGATTAAATATGCATATCCTCATGCATGTTGTTGTTGCTCCTAGAGACAGCCTAGAGTTGTGATAGACCAGTGCCTAGGACATCTTAAATATAACAAGGAGCATATAATATAACTTGGGTGTAAACCAAAGGCTCTCATGCTATCTCTTGTAAACAAGGAAATTAATTTTGAATGGGACCAAACTCTCAGAAATTGATATAGAGGAAGGACTATTGCAGAGGCAATAATGTAAAACTCTAATACAAAAGCATTAGCCAATTCAGAGACAATTTACTGCAAAGAGGGCCAATTCAGAAATAATTCACAGAAATAAGTTATCAGAGGGTTTATGTAGTGAATGAAATATTAAGGAGATATTAGTTAACATTGAGCTGATATCCAGATACACAATACCACCATGCACGGGCTTACCAATCTAAGAATCCATACATAACAGTAGCGTTTTAAAAACACCCTCCCAAAGAAACTAATATAGCAGAAATACGGTTTAGATGAATAATGGAATAGAATATCATGCATGAGCCATATTTAAAGTGCTTGACTGACCCAAGCATGGGCATCAACTAGGATGAATCCATACCCAAAATTAATGAGCCACTCGCATTCCAAAACATGATACAGGAAAGATGGATGAAATGAAATGATATATTAAATAACACATAAGAGAAAGTTACAGACTATGAAATACCAAAGACCAGAATCCTCTTTAACAGATGGAACTCCTCCTCACTGAGGCCCTATGGGCTCTGAGCCTACATACAAGAATTTTACAAAATGTATATAAAAAGCCTTTCACTGCATAATTTTATGATAAAATCTAGAACCCCAAATAATTCGTTCTCCTGGAGTTTTATAGGAGAAACCAAAACCTAGTGGAAGGGGTAGGTGCTGAACATTTAATTTGATTCATTAAGATAAGGTGGCGGGAACAAGTAAGCCCATGCTGCTTGATGACTTGTGGTGATGCACATACTCTGAAGCCTACTTTTCTGAAATAAATGCTGTGGGTGAAAGTCTCTTCAGGAGCACGGTATAGAGATAACATCACATAAACTTTCGGTCCTTTCCTGAAAGAAAACCCAGCTGAAATGAGACCTGGAGGGTATTGTTTCTTGTGCATGGTACCCTCTGCCTTCTAGCCTTGAATTAGAGTCTAAGATATTTAATGATGAATGATGAATTTCTCGATGAGTCACTGATATTTCTCTACTGCTCCATTAATATCTCCACTTGCTCAATCTATGCTTTGAATGACTCTGGAGGGTTCGACAGATTTTACCCCTGCTTCTTTAATGAAAGTCGTGTCATAACAGCTTCCCAAATCCTTTATCCATAATTCTGCCTCTGATAAATGGTCCTTTGGAGTGTACTCGGCTTCTGTAATGGAGGCTATAAATTATGATAATTCTCTGTCATTGTAAACCTGCAAAACACACAAAGTTGTGAATAAAACAAATGCATGGGGGACGACGATGCAATGGAGGCGGCTGTGTAGTGACGCAACATGATGAAATGGAGGAAGCATGCAGGGTGGTGATGAAGAAAGTGCAGTGGAATAATGGTAGGCGATCTGGCTAAAGTTTTAAATGAAAAACAATGAAATTTGACTTATGACTGACATATGTAGTGGGCAGAGGAGAAATGCGATGCACACGTGGAACGGTGACATGGAGGAAGATGGGGAATGGTGTGGCATGAGTTTGATCAAGACCGTCCGATCTCAGGGGGAGATCGACGGTGGAAAGCGCATTGGAGGGCAATAAGACGGTGGGCCAGGAGCACTGTTGACTAGGATTAACCTCTGTGCAGCTTCGGAGCGCGATGACCATTAGATGGAGACCCCCAGATCGGACGGTTGATAGCGATATCGCTGCACATCCTTGGTCGAACAATAACGTACGATGGAGGGTGGTTTCGGGGCCGTACGCGGAGACACGTGGCAGATAACGTATGGCATCGCTCTGATTTGAAAAATACCACCCGCCTTCGAAAGGTGGTGCGATGAAAACCAACGGGTTTTAAACAGCGAACGCGGGGTGGGGACTACAAGGGTAAGTAGGCTGCGGACCGTTGATTTGGTAGGATTATCGGACGGTGCACAAATGACTTGGGCAATGAATTGAGTGGGCCACGAGCGCGATGCTGATTCGCGAAGACCGTCCGATCTACAAGGATCGATGGTTAATATTGCGCCTGGTCATTTGGTTGGTAAGCGACTAGTGCTTTTGTGCTCGGTTCCAGCATTGGGTTACATGGAAGAAAAGGTGTGGTGGCCTGGCCGAAAGGTGCTAGGCCTTGAATATATTTTCAAATATGGTTTTCGGCCTTTTTATGAAATTTTGAGGTAGAGAATGGAAACGACAGGCAGCAAGAGGATTATTTAGGCCGGGAGAGGGGAACGATAGATGGAAAATGGATTTTACAGGCAAAGACAAGGGGGTTTGCAAGGTTTTAAAGGGGATTGATTGCCAAAAATTTAATAGGGGGCTGATATGATCAACATTTTCTCCAATTGGGGATGGCACGTTCATCCCTGGACGTGTCGAGAAATCCACAGACCACCTGATCATCTTCTTATGCGGACTCTGCTTTTCAACAATCACATTTTTCTTTTCATGATTCACTGCAACTCCGACATTATTCGAACAAAGACCAAAAGATGAAACTAATGTACAATATAATACATCAGGCTATTTCTGCCTGAATCAGAACTGGAAATAGGGTTTAAGGAATTGACCATTTACAGGGGCGTCAAGCAATTCTCCCTGTAAATTCTACAACATGAAAGTATTATTACCCCCCTGTTCCACAATTTTAAATGGGCCGAACCAGAGAGGGTCGAATTTTCCATGTTTCCCCTTCTCGGCTCTTCGAACGTCCCATCTAAGCACCAAATCACCAATTTGAAATTTCCTGTCCTTTGCATGCTGATCAAACAGGTATTTCATCTTCTCCTGATACTCAGTTAGCCTTTGACTTACTTGATTCCGTGTTTCTTCCAATTCCACCAGCTGGTTTATTCTCCTGATCATATCATGGGGCTCTTCCTGACTTTCCTGCATGAAACATGCCACTGGTAGGGCTAATTGTATAGGGAACAATGTTGCTCGCTCGTATACCAATTCATATGGATATTTCCCAGTTGCTCTCTTGCTGGTGATTCTATTAGCCCACAGAGAAAATTTCAATCGAGAATCCCAATTCTTCTGATTTTCATTGATAGTATTTTTCAAGGACCTCACCAGAGTTTTATTTGAGGACTCTACCAAGCCATTTCCCTGTGGATAGTAAGCTGTAGAGTGACTCAGTATGATATTGTATTGCTGGCAGAAGTTTACAAAATTTGCAGACTTGAAATCCTGGGCATTATCAGCTACTATCCTGGCAGGACAGCCAAACCCGAATATGATGTTCTCTTCCATGAATTTTATTATTACCACATCTGTTGCGTTCCTCATAGGTATGGCTTCCACCCATTTTGTGAAGTAATATGTGGCCGCTAATATCCATTTATGCTGTCCACTTGATGGAGGATGTATTTCACCTATAAAATCTATTCCCCACTGCTGAAATGGTTCATTCACATGCACAAGAATCAAGGGTAGAGCTGCCAAATTCTGTCTTTCTGCAAATATTTGGCACTTATCACAAGCTCTGACCCAGGAAAAAACATCTCCAAATAGTTTAGGCTAGTAGAAACCAGCCTTCAGGATTTTATGAGCTGTGGCCCTCCAGCTGTAATTTCCCCCACAGATTCCTTCATGGAATTCAGCCATTATACTTTCTACTTCATCTTCTGCGAGACACAAGAGTAGGACTCCTGAGGGATCTCGCCAATATAGTTGGCCATTGGAAACTATGTATTTCTATAATTTCAACCTCAGTGATCTGTATTTCACTTTATCACAGCTTGGAGGGCAGCTGAATGTGAGGAGATACTCCACCATTTCTTTATACCATGGACTGGTGAGATATTTTATATGTGCTTTCTGAGAAGCTATCTCCAGTCCTTGCTGCTTTTTTTTCTTCTCAGACTCTTCACTTGCTATCATAGACAGGTTTATCCCCAGAGCCTGATAGTTTGATTCTGATAAGATTTTGGCTAGACCCTATCCTTTGATCAGCTTTGTAGGACGGATGTCTAGATCATACTCCTGTATTTTTGCAATCCACTTCCCCCTTTTTCCTTCACTGTCACCCTGGATGAGAAAATCTTTTACCACTGCTATAGGCACATATGCAGTAATGTGGGACTGCAAAATATACATGTGGAATGCTTTAAGGGATTTTACCAGGGCATATGCTTGCTTTTCCAATATGTTATATCTTAGTTCTGCATCACGGAGCACCTGACTGAAAAAGGCAATAGGCTGCTCATATCCTTCTTCATTTTTCTGCAACAGAACTCCAGCTATTGTATGAGGTGATGCAAAAGAAAAGACCATAAATGGTTTGGTGTAATCTGGCCCAGCTAGCACAGGAGCTTCAGCAAATGTAGTTTTAATTCTAGCAAAGGCCTCTCGCAATTCTTGTGACCACTTCATCTCATTATTCTTCTTCAGCATATCAGTTATATGCCTAACTATCTCAGCATAGTTAGGAATAAACCTTCTCAGAAAATTGATGTGCCCTAGAAACACCTGCACTTCCTTCTTATTCATGGGGAGAGGAATACCATTTATAACCTCTACTCTTTTGGGCTCTATTTTCACCCCATCTTTAGTCACAATGTGCCCCAAAATCTTGCCTTCCTCTAATGCAAATAAAGACTTTTATGGATTGAGAGAAAGACCATACCTTCTGCATTTCTCAAAAGTTCTTCGTAAGTGCTCCATGTGCTCAGTATCATCCTTTTAAAATATGGTGATATCATCAAGGTAGACCACCAAAAATTTATCTTGCTCCCCGACAAAAGCAATATCCATGGCCCTCTTAAAAGTGGCCCCTACGTTAATCAATCCAAAAGGCATCCTGGCATACATGAATGTACCCCATGGTGTGGTGAAAGCTCTCTTCTTCTGATCTTCTGGAAGCACAGCCACCTGGTTATAACCAGAAAATCCATCCATCATTGACATCCTAGAGGCTCCAACTACTTTCTGCAGAATGTGGTCCATCTTAGGCAGTGGATAATTATCCTTTAAGGATGCTCTATTTACATTTTGGAAATCAACACACAGCCTTATTTCTCCATTATTTTTCCGAACAGGGACCAAGTTTGCCACCCATTCTGAGTACCTTAATGGCACAATTATTTTGGCCTTTAACAGCTTCTTAATTTCTTTCTCAATAGAGGGAAGCAGCAGAGGATTTATCTGTCTAAGCTTCTGCTTATGGGGTTTTGCATCTCCTCTCAGTGGAATTTTGTGCTGCATTATATTGATATCAAAGGTTTTTAAATCCTGATAGGACCATGCAAACACATCTTTATAAGACTGAAATAATTTCAAGTATAACTCATATTCTTCTGGGATCTTCTTGGATAATTTTAAAATTTTGGGTTTAGCATCAGTACCAAGATTCAGGTCTTCTACCTGATCTTCTTCTACCCCTTTTCCTGGTTGCATTGGGACATCATTATTGTCAAATAATCTTTCTAGAGGCACCAGCCCTCTAGGTATAATGTTTCTCTTTAACTGCAACACTTTATTACCTGCCATGTTTTCCTCCCAATTGTTTTCTGGAATATCTTCAATCTCCTTTTCATCACAATCATCAATCTCCATATTGGAGAATACCCCTATTGTTTCTAGGAATCTCTTCATTTGTTCTTCATCTTCAAATACCTGCCAGTGCTTGATGTTATCTGGGATAGATGGTCGATAACGTACCTCAATTTCATACCTTAGGAGAGGGTTTTGAGGTGGACGGAATGTACTAGCAGCTACAGCAAGGGAATCAGCCATCCTATTCTGTTCTCGGGGCATGAACTGGATATTAAATGCTAAGAAAAAGTTCTCCACCATGTCCCAAACTTCATTCCTATAGGCTCTCAGTCGAGGATGTTTGGTTTGATACTAATTTCTGACTTGTCTGACCACCAGCTCAGAGTCTCCCAGGACTTTTAAACTTTGTATACCCATGATCCTCGCTGTCTGCAATCCTAACAATAGTGCTTCATATTTGGCCACATTATTGGTGGCTTCATATTCTAGTTTGAAAGACAGTGGGACCCATTGCCCTGTAGGAGAAATCAATAATACCCCAGCTCCATTACCTTCTCTTGAATTTTCTCTAGCAAAATGTAATGTCCAGATTCCTGCTTCATGTTTCTCTGAAGGCTGCTCAATCCTGATCTGACAGAAGGATGGTTCATGAGCATAATCTTGATCTTCTTCCAGCATCAAACATGAGAAATCTCCTTCTTTATTGTAGATTGGTGAATTTACAGAGTTGTCAGCCTTAGTTATCATCTTGACAAATCTAGTTTCTTTGTATAACCTCCTCTCTTGGCCACCGAAAACTGGGATAGTGGCATATGTTAAATCTAATTTTATTGCCTCACCAATTTTTGTTCCCCAGGACCTTGACAACAACATGCCGAAGTGAGTAGGGATGTCGGCCACCACAATATCCATCACTACACTTTTTGCTGGGATTTGGGCCAAATTGACCACCAAATCTTTGATCATCCCTAAGAATTTAACTCTTTTGGAATCCAATGAATAGAGGTTCTTATATGGACGGGTGATTTGTAATCCTAGTTGTTCCATGACTGACAGAGGCATAAGATTGTCGGAAGCTCCAGAATCTAGTATACAGTTATGTAGTAGCAGGTCATGGATCACTAGAGACACATAGAAGGGAGGAGTAGAGGGATCTAACTCCTCAACATGTGGGACAAAAATTACCATGGGTCTTTCTTCTTGAAGGTTGAGACTATCTGGGATGATTGGTGCTTCTGGAGGGAGCATGAAAGAGGTGACTTGAGATTGATATGCTGGTTGTTTCAACAATTTAGTCAAGGGAACTGGGATTTTGACCTTCTCAAGTTCTTTTTGCAAACTAAAAGCATGAGGGGAATTTTCTATTGCAACTTCTTTTGACTCTTTATTTTCAACTGGGGGCTTGACTTCTTTTGACACAGACTTGACATTAGGGGGAAAAACTGATTTTGAAGAGGAAGGAATTTGATCATTAGACTGAAAAGGTTTTTTTAGAGAACTCTTACCTTTGTCTGTGACTTTCTGCACTGTTGATTCCTTCTGAGAAGGTGCTTCCTTCTGGGGAAACTCCTCTTCTTGATCTTGGGTACGGGTCCTCTTCCTAGAAGATCTGAGATCATACCTTCTATTGAATTGTGCTCGCATGAAATCATTAAATTTTTTACAATAATGATCAATTTCTGCATCTTCTGTGTCTCTGGCCTTTTCTTCTTCTTGAAATGAATACTCAGCTTCATCATTTCCTTGCAGAGGGCATCCTTCTCCATCACTATCCGACAAAGCCATATTTGCATCTTCCGGTCCATAGGCAGTGTCTTCAGTAGGATCATCTTCTGGACCTTCCAAGTACAATGGGTGTGGTACCTGGTCTTGTTTTTATTTTAGCTCCCTTGCCAATATCTGCAGGGGTGGTTTCCTATATTGAGGATTGTATCCTCTATTTGGAGCATTATAGAAGTTCTTGGAGGCTGAATTCTTGGCCTCCAATTCAAGCTTAACCATATTTTTAATCATTTTGCTCATTTCCTCCATTCTGTCATTAGGTGAGCCTCTGTCTTGATTAGAGGTAGATACCTCCTCTTTGCCCCTCCTTCTAGTATCTTGTTCAGATTTTCCCTTTGATTTACCAGTGGAGGCAAAGTTTGCTTCCAATTCTAGAGCATCTGTCTGAGCATCATCCAGATTAGCAGGCTTTCTTTCTCTCAAAGAGAAACCAAATTCTGAATCAAAGGCTGCTACAAAGAAAAATTTAGCAGCAGTTTGATGAGGCTTCATATCAGCAGGAAGATTCAAATACAATTTATTAAATCTCTTGATAAATTCTGATACCCCTTCATTATGTCTTTTCTTTAATGTATTGAACTCAATGAGACAATGTCCATGATCTTTATTCTCTCCCCATTTTTTGAGAAAATCATTTTCCATTTCATCCCAATTGGTTATTGAACGGTTCCCTAACGTCTTAAACCATTTTCAAGATTCACCATCAAGAGATTGGACAAAAAACCTTAAGACCACATCTAAATGTTCCACATTTAAATTATCAACAAAAGAACAGAAGACCTCTAGATGTTTTTAAGCATCAATCTCATTTTCCCCATTGAATCTGGGTAAGATCTTCAAATAATCCTGTGGCATATAATTCAACACTTGTGGTAATGCTAGGGGAGCATATTTATTCAACAAGAAGGCTGGAACATTTGTCATTGGAGGGGGTGGAGGTAGTGCAATAGTTTGATGAGTAAGAGGAGGAGGTGGAAGTGGAGTATGGATAACAATAGGAATATAACGAACAGCAGACTGAGGTGTTGGGGGGAATAAGGGTCTGTTAACAGCAGAGACTTCAGTTACTTCCTTAACCTCTTCAACCTTAGGAGTAGGATGAAAAATATCTTTATTCCTGATACCTCCTCGGGGTGGGCTATCTGAATAGTAATAATCGGTATCTCCCACAGTAGAGTCGGGATCTGGCACTTGAGATTCTTGAGAAGAAGAGGATGGAAAGTCTTCTATAGACAATTCAGGGATTTCAGAGTGGACTGATTTTATTTCCCTCCAATTTCTTCTATGTATGATCTTTTCAGGGTCAGACACTGAAGGTGTCTTTGGCTTAGACGTATCTGACCTCAGGTGTGGCTTACGAGGAGCCAGGACTGAAAATAGATTTATCTGATAAACAAATGTGGAGTCGCCAAGGTGAGGGATCTACAACTCTCAACTCTCTGTGCTCACCTACTTGGAGAGTGAATAGGTTTTGTCGAGGCCCAGGGATTCTGATTTTCTTAACTTCAATCCCCGGTAACGGTGCCAGAAAGATGTTGTTGCTCCTAGAGACAGCCTAGAGTTGTGATAGACCAGTGCCTAGGACATCTTAAATATAGCAAGGAGCATATAATATAACTTGGGTGTCAACCAAAGGCTCTCATGCTATCTCTTGTAAACAAGGCAATTAATTTTGAATGGGACCAAACTCTCAGAAACTGATACAGAGGAAGGAATATTGCAGAGGAAATAGTGTAAAACTCTAATACAAAAGCATCAGACAATTCAAAGAGTTTATTGCAAAGAGGGCCGATTCAGAAATACTTCACAGAAATAAGTTATCATAGGGTGTATGTAGTGAATGAAATATTAAGGAGATATTAGTTAACATTGAGCTGATATCCAAATACACAATACCACCATGCATGGGCTTACCAATCTAAGAATCCATACATAACAGTAGCATTTTAAAAACACCCTCTCAAAGCAACTAATATAGCAGAAATACGATTTAGATGAATAATGGAACAGAATATCTTGCATGAGCCATATTTAAAGTGCTTGACTGACCCAAGCATGGGCATCAACTAGGATGAATCCATACCCAAAATCAATGAGCCACTCGCATTCCAAAACATGATACAGGAAAGATGGATGAAATGAAATGATATATTAAATAACACATAAGAGAAAGTTACAGACTATGAAATACCAAAGACCAGAATCCTCTTTAATAGATGGAACTCCTCTTCACTGAGACCCTATGGGCTTTGAGCCTACATACAAGAATTTTACAAAATGTATACAAAAATCCTTTCACTACATAATTTTCTGATAAAATCTGGAATCCCAAATAATTCGTTCTCCTGGAGTTTTATAGGAGAAACCAAAACCTAGTGGAAGGGGTAGGAGCTGAACATTTAATTTGATTCATTAAGATAAGGTGGCGAGAACAAGTAAGTCCATGTTGCTTGATGACTTTCGGTGATGAACGTAATATGAAGCCTACTTTTATGAAATAAATACTGTGGGTGAAAGTCTCTTTAGGAGCACGGTATAGAGATAACATCACATAAAATTTCCGTCCTTTCCTGAAAGAAAACCCAGCTGAAATGAGACCTGGAGGGTATTGTTTCTTGTGCATGGTACCCTCTGCCTTCTAGCCTTGGATTAGAGTCTAAGATCTTTAATGCTGAATGCTGAATTTCTCGATGAGTCACTGATATTTCTCTGCTGCTCCATTAATATCTCCACCTGCTCAATCTATGCTTTGAATGGCTCTCGAGGGTTCGACAGATTTTACCCCTTCTTATTTAATGAAATTCGTGTCGTAACAGCTTCCCAAATCCTTTCTCCATAATTCTGCCTCTGATAAATGGTCCTTTGGAGCATACTCGGCTTCTGTAATGGAGGCTATAAATTATGATAATTCTTCGTCGTTTTAAACCTGCAAAATACACAAAGTTGTGAATAAAACAAATGCATGGGGGATGGCGATGCAATGGAGGCAGCTGTGTAGTGACGCAACATGATGAAATGGTGGAAGCATGCAGGGTGGTGACGAAGAAAGTGCAGTGGAATAATGGTAGGCAAACTGGCGAAAGTTTTAAACGAAAAATAATGAAATTTGACTTATGACTGACATATGTAGTGGGCAGAGGAGAAATGCGACACACACGTGGAACGGTGATGTGGAGGAAGATGGGGAATGGCATGGCATGAGTTTGATCAAGACTGTCCGATCTCAGGGGGAGATCGATGGTGGAAAGCGCATCGGAGGGCAATAAGACGGTGGGCTAGGGGCACTGTTGACTAGGATTAACCTCCATGCAGCTTCAGAGCGCGATGACCGTTAGATGGAGACCCCCAGATCGGACGATTGACAGTGATATCGCTGCGCATCCTTGGTCAAACAATAACGCGTGATGGAGGGTGGTTTCAGGGCCGTATGCGGAGACACGCGGCAGATAACGTATGGCATCGCTCCGATTTGAAAAATACCGCCCGCCTTCGAAAGGTGGTGCGATGAAAACCAACGGGTTTTAAACAGCGAACGTGGGGTGGGGACCACAAGGGTAAGTAGGCTGTGGACCGTTGATTTGGCAGGATGATCGGACAATGCACAAATGACTTGGGCGATGAATGGAGTGGGCCACGAGTGCGATGCTGATTTGCAAAGACTGTCCAATCTGCAAGGATCGATGGTTAATATTTCTCCTGGTCAGTTGGTTGGTAAGCGACTAGTGCTTTTGCGCTCGGTTCCAGCACTGGGTTACGTGGAGGAAAAGGTGCGGTGGCCTGGCCGAAAGGTGCTAGGCCTTGAATATATTTTCAAATATGGTTTTCGGACTTTTTATGCAATTTTGAGGTAGAGAATGGCAATGACAGGTAGCAAGAGGATTATTTAGGCCAGGAGAGGGGAACGATAGATGGAAAATGGATTTTACAGGCAAAGCCAAGGGGGTTTGCAAGGTTTTAAAGGGGATTGATTGACAAAAATTTAATAGGGGGCTGATATGATCAACACATGTCAACCCCATAATCTGTGCGAAAATTATTCCTATTCATAAATTCGAATTTTCAAGCTATATGAATAGACCCACATTCTCATCGTAAAATAAAATACTTGCCTCATTCATGCGCTAAAATAAACCTAGACAGAGGTACACTTCATAAGCGGAAGTATTTTCTCTTAATACAATTCTCGACTCTTAATCAAAGTTTAAACCCCATTTTATACCCTATGGGTATAAACCATATGCTAAAACCCATTTCATGAATTTTGAATCAATATTTCAAACTTTTGTTAAAATTACCCAAAGATGCCAATATAAACTTTTGGCCCATATTTATCAACTTTCCTTTATACCATCCTCATATATGCTCACCAATCCACTACCAATAAACATATATTCAGCCCATAACATAACATTTCATTTCATACAAACCTTGCACTTTGGTTAAAAAACCAAGCACCAACATATATTAATGTTCTGTGTCCCGCAACAATTTTCAAAGTACCTTTCGTCTACCATAGATCTTCACTTATGATCCAACGACGGTCGCAACAAACCAACTGATCATGCATAATCCAACGGATATCACACTCAAATAAGCTTTGAACTTTAACGATTAGATTGCACGCAAAATGGGTGGTATTTGAACACCACATGTCCACCCATAACCAATATCGTGTTCAAACAGGGATTTACCACTTACCACTTTATAATCGTGCGAAATCCATTTGTTGTTTTCCGAATCCGCCTTCACTATTCCCATTGCATAGTTCCTCCACACTTCCTCTGCATTTCAACTCAAATTTTCGCTTCTAATTCTTCAATACCGCACCTCCGCACTTAAACTATCCTTCGATTCATTTCGCTGCACTATGAATTTGTATTTTCCGCCTTTGTTCAACTCACGATTTCAAACAGGGCCAGGGTTCCATCCAATCTTCAAACCCTCACCGAAATTCAGACAACGCATGACTTAACTTATATTGTTCAATTTCTCTGGTTCTTATCCATCGGTTTCCATTATAGTAAAAACCCCAAATGCGACTTCAAAACCCGAACCTCACTTCACTATGCATACACAACATAATGTGTAATCAAACCCTCTCTTTGAAATAATTTACACGATGTAAACTCCAATTGTGGAATACATCCAAGAAATTTTATACCTCAATCTAGAAATCCAAGTAAATTCTTTAATGGCATCGATCCATTTTGTGATCGATGCTAATCTTCCAACATACTCAATCACACAGAATTCAAATAATGAATATTCACCCTCAAACCACACAATCTCTTAAAAAAGTAGCTTGAATGACATAATTCCCTGTTCCTGTCAATTTCACTTGCACACAATATACATTCAAAACAAAACTCAGAATTTGAGTTTTCTGTATTAAAACCAATATTTACATAGGAATTCTTCCTCTGGCCTGATCTTCTGTATCAGTGGCCTTTTCCCTATTCTGCTCGTAGGCTTACAATTCAAACTCTACCTCTCTATCTCTATTCTACCTCTCCTTATATTATTTTAATGTCTTGAGGCTTATTCATTTTTATACAAAAGGTTCTGAAATCTATATTTGGTTTCAAATCCTTCATCCTCTCAAGAAAACCCTTAATATCCTCTAACTCCTCATTTGCCTCAACTAACCCCTAAGGATCCTCTTTCATCACAAAATTATGAAACCAATTCTAATTTAGGATTTACCATTAATTCCTAAATCTTTGAATCCCTATACACTCTCAACTAGCCTAATTCTCTCATGTTCTCCAACATTCGAGAACATTTACAAAATTCCTCACAATATTTAATTAATTTTCATTAAAATCTCTCAAAACATTGCATAAGAAACCAACTCCCTTGAAAACGCAAAACCCCTAAGTCTATTAAAATAAAAGGAATTTTCTTCAGCCTAATGCCCCTACATCAGACTCCCAAGGTCAAAAAATAATCATGATCTCCTGATCATGTGCTTTTAATCATTTCCTCATGGATCCCATACTCTATTTTGTTGCTGTCCAATAGCTGCATTATTCTTCAACTGCACTTTTCCAAGTTTCCATACTTTATTCTGCATCTTGCCACTAGCTATGCTTTCACATTCTGTTCTTGTTTTTCCTTTGCTCTTGTTACTTTGCTTCCTTGCTGCTGTCTTCTTCTGAGACACCTTCATCATCAACCTCCTTATGTTTTCAATCTCTATGTCCAGTTTATCTTCTGTCTGGAAATTACTCTGCCTTTTGTTGCTTCTTTCAATTTTTGCTGTAAATATTTCTCTGGACATTGCTATAGATGTTGTTGCCAATACTGTTACCTTTTTTGCTGTTACTACCTCCCAAAATTCCTGAATATCTCTTAAGATATCTCCCTCTGCAACATTCTTCTTCTGCCCATCACCTGCAAATTTATTTTTAAAAAATAAATTATCTTCTGATTCTTCAATCACAACAACATAATCATTCATTGTTCCTTGTATACTAGTAAGCATAATAAAATTTGAAAAACTAGTATCTGCTCCTATTTCTTTCACAACTTTAGGAATTTTCACTTCAGTGTCTACAATTCGTTTCTCTTGTTCAAAAATTTTCAGCAAGCATTTCAAGCATTCTCTTTGTACTTGTTTCACATCATCAATATGCTACAATTTAGTTTCAGCATAACCTTCTTCTTCTTCTTTTAAAATCTTCAGTAATTTTCCATCACCTCCTTGATTGATTCTATCAATCAATTCAGATTCTTCAAATACTGTATCTTCATCCTTTATCAAAATAGGATTATGATTCTTCACCACTGTGGCAATTCTAAGAGTCTGTCCTACAGTCTTCTCTTGGCTAATTAGACAAGCCAACTCCTCCTTGTCATCAATAGTAACAAGTTCTTTCATATGAGACATGACTGTCTCACCTTCCTTGTAGATGCTCTCCTTATTAAATAAGGAATCTATGGTTTCCTTCTGCTGCAATAATTCATCTTCATTCAAGACAACTCCAAGAGATGGATTGTCTTCTGCAACACCTGTAAACACAGTCAAATTTTCAATTTCAAAATTACAATACCCAATGGTCTCATTTGAAGAACTAGTCACCAAATCTTCTTTTTGTCGGTCCAAGTCTCTTTTAGGACTTAGAAAATCTTCACTGTTTTTATTACTAGCTTCTAAAGTCAACTCCATTGTGCTAATCACCATAATAGAATGATGATCCTCCACTATGTTTTCATCTAACATAGTTTCCTTTTCATTAAATTCTTTGACATTTTTCATTTGTTTTCCTAATTTGCCTGCATAATTAACACATGAATTATCAGTATTAAAAATACAAGGTTTCAATACCTCTTCCTCCTCTGGCAACATTTCAGTATGCTGCTTTGAGTTTTCTTCCAACTCCTTTGTCAGCACATCAGTATGCTGATTTAAGTTCTCCATGAGATTGTCAGCTAGTCTTTCCTTCTTATCATCTGTTTCAAAACTTTCTCCCTGCACTGGCTCACAACAATGAACTTCTTTCTCTATAATTTCACTTTTTTGAACTCTTACATCCTTATCCTCTGTTTCCTGACTGTCATTCATGACAATTTCTATGTCTTTCACATTCAACAATTTATCCTAAGTGTAGATCCTCTACTTTTCTAATTCTCTTCTTTGAAGATCTAACTTTCTATATAACTCAACAATTTCAATTGGAGTAGAACTTGGAAACTTCACACAACTTTCCATACCTTCACTTATTGTTGACCAATCATCAGATGGTCCCTCTTCCTCTACTTCAATATTCTGGTGAATATTTTTATTAGACCCCTCTGTCTTCATTTCTTTCTAAGATTTTGCTATCTCATCATTCTGAACAGAATTCATATTCAACTTCTTCTCCTTAACAAACTGTAAAGCTTGTTCATCATCCTCTGATGTACCTGCAATCATACACAAATCATTAGTTTTAAAAACACAAGACGTTTTAGTCTCATTTGCTTCTTCAAGCATTTCTCCTTGAAAATATTTTCATGTGGAATCCTCAAATTCCATCCTTGACTCAAAACTTCTGAGTTATTCTTTCCATAAGGAAATCTCCTTCTGTCTCCACTTCATTTGTAATGGTTTCCAAATTAACTTCTTTCCCTTCAGTGGAAAGATCCATCCTCCTCTTTGGTTTTCCTCTTCTTGTAGCCATTCCTTTAGTACCTCCAGTTGTACTTTCATTACTGCAATATCTATTTTTCTATCCTCATCATTCATCTTATATTTGTGGCATTCTTTAGAACCTCTTTTCTGATCCTCCATGATCATCTTCTTCATGAGCTTCTCACTCACTATGAGTTGCACTAAGCCTCTGCAACAACAAGTTCTCCCTGCTGCCACTTACCTGACCAATCCCTTCTCTGGACTTGGTCTTTTGGAAAAAACTGGTTCTGTATCTATAGAACCTCTTGAGCACTCTCTTCAACTCTCTCTAGGATTATATCCTTAACTCACCTTCTCGTGAGAACACTTCAGTTGTTCTTCCTATCCAACCTTTAGCTAGAATATTTAGGTTCACTGCCATCATCATCAAAAACTTTGTCTTCATCTTATCTGCAACCAGAATTCTTCAATCACAATTTTCAAACCAGATTAAAATTATCTTACCTTTAAGATCTCTGCATGATCTTGTTCTCTTCATTCATTTCTAATTTTATTGGACTATCTTCATTCATTTATGTGTATCTGCTGCTTATGAGATTTAATATCTGATCTCTTCTTATTTTTCCATCACTCATGCATTTAAAAAAAAATCTTTAATTCTCAAAAGAGTTTTTCCTGATTTGATACCAGAATGATGCAGCCAAAGACCAGGGATAATTTTAGGGGCGAATTTTAGCCCAAAGGAGAATTTTAAGGGATTTTAAATTTTATTAGGGCGAATTTTTTATATAAAACCCATTTTTTATAGTTTAATAAAGTTAGCCCAAAAAATATTTTAAAAATAATTAATTATTTAACATTAGCCCACCAAAAAAAAGGGCACACAAAACAAGAAACATGAAATTCGCCCCCGATTTTCCAGGTTTCCATGGCATTCGCCCCCAATTTTCCCAATTTCTATGGCATTCGCCCCATTTTTTCAGTTTTCACTGGTTCGGAGAGGTGGCTGGGCTTTGTGCACACTGATTTTCTAAGCTGGATCCTCTAGGGTTGGAGGAGAGGGAGATTCCAGTGGATTTGGATCCAAGGCTGTATGGGTTCACAGAGGCGGATCTAGACTAGGAATTTTTTCTCGGCGTGTGGAGGATGTCAGGGTTCTTGTCTGAGAATCGACCGGTGTAGACTTTACGATCAATTCTGAATCGATTGGAGCAAGCTTACTGTGGCACCATTGGTTATGAATACATGCACATACCAGACCGTGATAAGTGTAATTGGCTGAGGGAGAAGATTGAGACAGTAGTTCCCAGGGGATACAATGCAGAGCGCAGGCTCTTTATGCTTGATCGGCTCATCTGGAGTTCATAGTTTGAGAATTTCTTGGCTACAAAGTGGACTGCTGCCAAGCGGTTTGTGCTCGAAGGCGCTGAGACCTTGATCCCAGGTATGAAGGAAATGTTTGATCGGGCAGCTGATATGGGGGTGGAGAGCATTGTTATAGGTATGTCTCATAGAGGAAGATTGAATGTTTTGGGCAGTCAGGAAGCCATTGAGACAGATTTTTCCTTTAATGAACTTTTGATAGTATCAGTTCCTTTAGGGTATTTACAGTAGACTTCAGACTACACAATCTTATTTGTGTCAGACTACGCAATGGAGAAATCAAGGACACTAGTTTGGAATTCCCTGTGAGAGCCCAACTCTTCTCATGAGTTTTCTAACAAACCACCGTTATATTTTATATAAATATCAAATTCAATGAATTAGATGATCAAAGTTGTTTTGTGTCTTTGAGGTTTCACTTTGCTCTACAAAATGAAGACTCTCCATTGCATTACTTTTCATGTTCATTCCAGCATATCTATAAATTTTGCAGAAACCTGTATGAAATTCATCTCTAATTTTTTATCAGAGTCACAACTTGTTTTTTTTGTCTTTCTTAATACTTTTGAGCTCCATTTCATAGCTTGCAATGACTTGCGAAACGAGCATAATCTTAACTTTAAAATCCCCAGAGGCAACATATTTTATTTAACCTATAGTTTTGACTAGAATTGATGTGTATCTCTTTTGTATATCCTCGTTATACTATTTTCAGGTCCATTGCCTCATTTCCTATAAATTTACAATTCCCCGATGATTAATCTATATCTAAAAATACAAATTCTGGTCAAGACCTACACATCCAACTCTGATCTGAAAATTGTTACATCTCACAAATTGAATGGATAACTCTCCTCGTGAAATGTTTCTCAACACCAATGTTTTCTGGAAGCAAATACCTGTCAGTATGATCATATCTCACATGGTTCTGCCTGTTTATTGGATCATTGGGTCATTTCATTAAGAGAAAAGTCAGTATCCATTATTGCAGATTTTTATTGTTCAGTAGTAAAATCTAAAATTTCTACCCAGAAAAAATAAGGTGGAAAAAAAATCATCTGTTTTGGACATTACAAATAACATTTACTAGAATCCATGGTTGTTTTCAGATCATATAACCATTTCTTCCAATGATTTTCAGGTTCATTGCATCATTCTTAATGAGCATTAAAAATACCCATATTTTCCAAGGCCATGATTTTTAGAACTGCATGTCTCTTTGAATTTTTTTTTAGGTAGTGCCAGGTTGTGATGTGGCAGGAGTAATAGTTGATGAAGGAGGTAATGTCTCAAAATTTAGCAAGGGTGATGAAGTATATGGCAATATCCAAAACTTCAACACAGGCAGGCCAAAACAATGTGGAACTTTAACACAATACACAGCACTGGAAGAGAGTCTGATTGCTTTGAAGCCTGAAAACATGTCCTTTGAAGAAGCAGCCAACTTTCCTCTAGCTCTTCAAACTGCCCAGGAAGGTTTTGACAAAGTAAATTTTCAAAGGGGTCAGACTGTGTTTGTTGTAGGTGGAGCAGGAGGTGTTGGTAGCCTGGCTATTCAGGTAAAAGTGAATACTATCTTTTTATTTTAAAAACCTCTGATAATCTTCTTCCTCTGTATATGATCAAGTCAGAAGTTGTAATAATATTTGTGTTGTTCAGCTTGCCAAGTATGTATATGGAGCTTCAAAAATAGCAACTACTACAAGCACTGGGAATGTGGATTTTTTGAGACAATTAGGAGCTGATATGGTGATTGATTATACGAAGCAAAGCTATGATCAAATACCACAAAAGTTTGACTTTGTTTTTGACACCATTGGTAGGTTCCACTAGCTTTTCCCTCCTTTTTAATTTACCCTAATTTTATATAAAAACTTGCTGTCTTTGGCAATCCCACTGACTGCTTTTTGGTAGTTTGGATGCCTAATAAGCATGGAGTTTAACTTTCAGTCTTGCTTTCCCAGTTCACATTCAAAATCAGTATCTTGGAAAATTAATATAGTTTCAGTCTCCCCTTTACACAAAATTGTGATGGTGTGGAGAAGTTTAACTCAAATTCGTGCTATTTTGCAAGTTGTGATAATCAAATTATGTTAATAATTTTGTTATGTCTTCCATACATGTCAACAACCACTCCTACCAAGTTGCCACATAATATTTATGATCAAATTCTATTTCTTTTAAGACTTAAGGTTACCAGACAAGTCTTAATCATTATCAACAATGCAAAAATAACAATCGCACTAATACTAATCATGTAGAATGGACAAAGTTGGATTCTGGTATAGCAGCAAAGCTTACTGGTTGCTGACTGGAATCCACATGTTCACCCTGGTCTGCATCTTTTATGTCCAATGTCATCCTGGTCTGCATCTTTTATGTCTGATGGAGAGCACCCATACCTGGTGGGAATGAGGATGCTTAACAAAAGTTATTCTTGAGCTCAAAACCTTGAAAGCCAAAATCAAATTAGGAATCTACTCCTGCATATCTGTTTTCTTCATAATATACTATTTGCCATTTTTCTTTGTAAAAAGTAAGGTGTATCTTCATTTTTCATTGACAGTTCCTTCTTTATAAAAGCCAAAAAGCAGATTTTGGCTAAAAGGATCCAATGGTGATTCCGGACTTCCTTTGAGAACTTTTCCTGATTTATGTCTTTGTTCTGGACAAAATATTGATTAGAAGTATGAATTGAATTTTGCAGGAGACTCGCACAGATCTTATGTGGTTTCCAAAGAGAAAGAAAAAATTATAGATATTGCCAACCCCTCACCTCATCCGAGGGCAGAATCTTACGTTGTGACTCCGAGTGGTTGCAACTTGGAGAAGCTTAGAGGCTACATAAAGTGCGAGAAGTTGAAGCCAGTGATTGATCCCATTTGCCCATATGCATTTTCAAATGTTAGGGAGGCTTTCAAGCATCTTGAAAGTGGAAGAGCCAAAGGGAAAATTGTCATTTTACCCATAGATTGATCTCATATACGTAGTACTAATTTTTCCTTCCTCACTCTGTATTTAGGAGCTTTGCTTAGATCCATGAGTGTTGATTCAGGTCATCATTGTCATAAGTGGTATCGGATCATAAAATTAGATGTTTAAAGATTTATTGTCATCAGTTGGATTAGACAATAAGATCAGATGTTTAAATATTTAAGAATGGTGTAAAGAGAAAATGACAAGAGTGTATCGAACCAAACAAACATGTTGTCTTGGAGAAAAATAACATTATGCTGCAATTTTCATCTGGCTATTACAGAATGTCCTTGCATCTTGAAAGTTGTTGCAAGTATAATTATTAGAGAATGTTGTTCGGACCTTGCATTTACGTTGTTAAAAGTAAATTTGATATGGCTCTGCATTATTCAAATTGTACATCTTTGTCTTTATTTGGTTTTCATTTGAATATTACAGAATGTCCTTGCATCTTGAAAGTTGCTGCAAGTATAATTATTAGATTACAGAATGTCCTTGCATCTTGAAAGTTGCTGCAAGTATAATTATTAGAGAATGTTGTTCAGTCCTTGCATTTACTAAGTTGTTAGAAGTATGATTTTTTTGGTGGATTTGATATGGTTTTGAGTTATAAAAATTGTGCATCTTTGTCTTGTCTTTACTTGGTCGATTTCAACAATGTTTATATCATTATATTTAATAATTAAATAAAAACAAATGTAATATTAACTTGAGATTTATTGGAATTTCAAATTTATCTAACTTGCCAAATGGAAATTTGATGATGGTAATTTGTTTTTTTCATGCATATAACGTTATGTTTTATGTAAATTAACGAGTGCAAATTTTTTTATAACAATTGGGAGGTAGGCTTGAAGGTAGTTACAATAAGTCATCAGCTCTATGACACCAAAAATTGTTTATTAAATGTATGCCAATTGTGTTCCTTTTTGTGCCTATAACAGTCACATTTCCAGCCCATTGACCAAGTAACAGTGACAAGAAATAGGTATCGCAGCTATGGAGATTGTCTAATTTGACCTCACTCATTAGAATTTATGACTTACAACTCAAATATAGAGTAGTCTAACGGGGCCACATTTTTTCTCGAAAAATAGTGGAAATTCCGGGCATGTTAGTCCAAGACACTTATCCAATCCATCATTCTCCTTATCCATGTCCATTTACTTGACCTAGCACATTATCCCTAATCCATCAAAGTACTTGACACATGGAGAACCGAACAAGTCAACATTCTCCCTATCCATGATGCATGCACTAGACTTGTGGTTGTTAGTCCCGTTCTAGTACATGACACAGGGAGAACCAAAGTCCAACCAAAACTCTCTCTTAATCGGGGAGGATATCCCTACTCTCCTTTTAATCAAAGAATAGATCATGCTCCTATTCAAGGAGACTCCTTTTACTCCCTCTCCAACATAGAGGAGATTCCCAACTTCCTTATAGAAGTCACATCCACAAGTCCTTTCATAAAAGCACCAACTCTCAGCTTCCATGGCTCCCTCTTTCCTCCACATCTCATTGTGCAGAGCATGCTTCCTTTCACAGAGCCATATTATTATGACAAGTTCAAAGTCATCCAATTTTCTCATCACTTTCTTCTCGACTTTATCAATGAAGGAATTCCATTGAACTTTCCCAAACTTCAAGCTAATCATAGCTTCCTCATGAAAGTGATCTTCCTTCTAGACCTTCAGGTTATCTTCTCACATTGTTATCCTTCAATCCCAAGATGAGCACATTTTGATCTTCCTCGATGTTAGGTACCAATGTTGAGTTTTCCCTAAACATCCGTAAAAGTGCAACATCTTTGTAGGTAGTAAAGCAACATGTTAATTAGATAACCAATAATAGATACCATTATCAAACTTATCTCACCATGATGATCTTCAAATCATCTTCATGGTCCATCTCCGCAAGAGTCTATCAGAGTTCCCAACGATCCAACTTGATTATCAGAGTGCCCAATGATCCAACTTGATTACCAAGTTACCATTTTTCCTTTAATGAACTAATTTAAGAAGTCTAACGCTAAGAAACAATGGGCTTATTCAAGTACATGAAATTGTGTTAATGTCTAGCCTTGATATCTTTGAAAATTTTATTGGTTTGTTTGTTGCTTGTTTAGAGGATTTTGTTGAGTTTGAAATTAGTCTCTTGAATGCTTATGGTTCTCATATCATGCATATATTGATAGATCGATAGATCTAGTTCTATTATTATAATCATTATTGTTTTCTTTATATATTTGGTGGTTTGAGGAAAGATATTTTATTTCCTTTCACTTTGTGGCATGATTTCGACATCTTCACCTTTTAGAATATAGGAAAATATTTTTCTTATTATAGATTTTTCTTGGAAAAGAATTATTGAGAGTTAGGTGCAAATGCACAATGTTGTGTAGCATTAGTGTGATAAATATGGGATAGTGCAAAGCATAGTTTTGAAGATTAGTCTAAGTTGACTCGTACCTAATCAACTCAGTCAAGTTGATTATTGGTTGAACGGCTAATTGTCAGTTCAATGGATAGAAGGTCTTGTAGGCATAAATACCAAAGGGAAAAATGGAGCCCATCATGGGGTAATCTTTGTAATTCTCCACCACTGCTACCTTCCATGCTTCCTCAAACTCCTCTCCAACCTCAATATCAGTGCTAGTAGTAGCATGAAAAACAACACTACGCTTAGCAGAACTAGAAGAACGCATTTTCCAAACTACACGAGAACTACTTCCCTCACGAGTCACCATGTGCCATGCTTGGTCTTGGTGGTTCTCTTCATTCAACTCCTGGTTCAATTACCATATCTTCATTGGAACCAACACTCCGAACTCCACTAGACAACGATTCACCATTTTGTAGTAGTGATTCACCATTTGTACTAGTGATTCGCCACGATTTTACAGGATAATATAATCTCGTGAGAGATTCGCCAAAAAATTATATATACATATTATATTATTAATAAAATCGCCTTCCATTTTTCCTATGTATCATGGGGATTCGCCTATTTTATATATATATAAATTTAGGGGGGTTCTTAAAATTTTCCCTGCCAAAGACTGCAAAAACCCACAATTACTTCTTCATGATTAAATATGGATATCCTCATGCATGTCAACCCCATAATCTAGGCGAAAACTATTCCTCTTCATAAATTCACATTTTCAAACTATATGAATATACCCACATTCTCACCTTAAAATAAAATATTTTCCTCATTCATTCGCTAAAATAAACCTCGATAGAGGTACACTTCATAAGTGGAAGTCTTTTCTCTTAATACCATTCTCGACTCTTAATCAAAGTTTAAACCCCTTTTTATACCCTATGGGTATAAACCATATGCTAAAACCCATTTCATGAATTTTGAATCAATACTTCAAACTTTGGTTAAAATTACCCAAAGATGCCAATATAAAATTTCGGCCCATATTTATCAACTTGCCTTTATACCATCCTCAGATATGCTCACCAATCCACTACCAATAAACATATATTCGGCCCACAACATAACATTTCATTTCATACAAACCTCCGACTTTGGTTAAAAAACCAAGCATCAACATATATTAATATTCTGGGTCCCGCAACAATTTTCAAAGTACCTTTCGTCTGCCATAGATCTTCACTTGTGATCCAACGACGGTCGCAACACACCAACTGATCATGCGTAATCCAAAAAATATCACACTCAAATAGGCTTCGAGCTTTAACGATTATATTGCACGCGAAATTGGTGGTATTTTAACACCACGTGTCGGCCCATAACCAATATCGCATTCAAACAGGGATTTACCACTTACCACTTTATAATTGCGCAAAAACCATTTGTTGTTTTCCGAATCCGCCTTCACTATTCCCATCGCATAGTTACGCCATGCTTCCTCTGCGTTTCAACTCAAAGTTTCGCTTCTAATTCTTCAATACAACACTTCTGCACTTAAACTATCCATTGATTCATTTCGCTGCACTATGACTTTGTATTTTCCACCTTTGTTCAACTCATGATTTTTAACAGGGCCAGGGTTCCATCCAATCTTCAAACCCTCACCGACATTCAGACAACGCATGACTTAATTTCTATTGTTCAATTTCTTTGGTTCTTATCCATCGGTTTCCATTACAGTAAAAACCCCAAATGCGACTTCAAAACCTAGACCTCACTTCACTGTGCATACAGAACAAAATGTGTTATCAAACCCTTTCTTTGAAATAATTTACACGATGTAAACTCCAATTGTGGAATAAATCTAGGCAATTTTATACCTCAATCTAGAAATCCAAGTAAATTCTTTAATGGAATCGATCCATTCTGTGATCAATGCTAATTTTCCAACATACTCAATCACACAGAATTCAAATAATGAATATTCACCCTCAAACCACACAATCTCTTAAAAATGTAGCTTGAATGATAGAATTCCATGTTCCTGTCAATTTCACTTGCACACAATATACATTCAAAACACAACTCAGAAATTGAGTTTTCTGTATTAAAACCAATATTTACATAGGAATTCCTCCTCTAGCCTGATCTTCTGTATCAGTGGCCTTTTCCCTATTCTTCCTGTAGGCTTACAATTCAAACTCTACCTCTCTATCTCTGTTCTGCCTCTCCTTATATTATTTTAATGTCTTGAGGCTTATTCATTTTTATACAAAAGGTTCTGAAAACTATTTTTTGTTTCAGATCCTTCATCTTCTCAACAAAACCCTGAATATCCTCTAACTCCTCATTTGCCTCAACTAGCCCCTAAGGATCCTCTTTCATCACAAAATCATGAAACCAATTCTAATTTAGGATTTACCATTAATTCCTAAATCTTTCAAACCCTATACACTCTCAAATAGCCTGATTCTCTCATGTTCTCCAACATTCGAGAACATTTACAAAATTCCTCACAATATTTAATTAATTGTAATTAAAATCACTCAAAAAATTACATAAGAAACCAACTCCCTTGAAAACACAAAACCCTAAATCTATTAAAATACAAGGAATTTTCTTGAGCCTAATGCCCCTGCATCAAAAATCAAAGCCAATACAGATGCATATAGGGAAAATTAAGCTGTATTCTTTATTGATGATAGAAGGAGAGGTTACAACCTAGTTGCTGATTTGAACTGACCATTCCAGCAACATTCCTAGCCTGATCACAATATAAATCTCTCCAGCAGTTGTTACACAAATCTAACTCTCAATTGAAAATCCACCAACATTTCTCTACTCAAATTCTTCCTTCTCAAGCCCTCAGATCTGTGCTCAATTTATAGAGGAGCTGAAGGTTTTTTTACAACCAATGACTTTCCAATAATAGGCAAGACATGTTCCCAATGTTGTAGATGTCAAATGGACACTTGGATTCGAAGCTTCACACATGTGAACTCTTCTTGAAGGAATTTTCCAAGTGGATATTCCTGAACAATGAGAATTTCGCTCCCAATGTGACCAACGCACCTGTGAATGTCGGGAAGTGCTTTGCTGAGTAGCATTGCATGAGTCTACTTGCATATGCAACACACTTAGTCCCTTTAAAGGCAGCATTGATGAGCTCTCATATGATATATAATAAAATTCAAACCTTGGAAACCTTTGCTTGATGAAAGTCATGCTTGATTTTTTTTGTTCTTGTCTTAGGGCATGTAACAACTTGAAATGATAGGGGGTGATAGACCCTTAGTCATTGGTCATGGAGATGATGCCCAGTTAACTAGGTCATTGGGAATGATGCCCAAATTGACCTATAACACCTCTGACTAGGGTTGAAGTACTCATCAATAGGAATCTGCTATTACTAATAGTGCATCCATTGGACCTCCCCAACAAAAGCGCAGTGTGGCCCACACTGCGCCTTTGGTAGTATAACTGGATTTTTAAAATTTCCAATTTTGACCAAAAACTGACAAAAATCAAAATTTACTCCAAAAATCCCCAAAATTGGTCCAGAGATACCTAAAGAGGTATTTTATGCTACTAAGGAAGCATCAGAAAGTATATCCAAGTTACCCTTCTCCTTTTGACTTATTAGGGCTTCCTTTAGTTTTTCTTGCAATTGTTTGACTTTGACTTTGTAAATTTGATTTCTGGTGTAGTAGTGGTCAACCATGTGTTTTTGTAACTTTTTGTCTTTGTTATACTTTTCAAGGAGCTTCTCTAAGTGAATATTGAATTTCTCAAGCCAAAAATCCCTATTTTCAGTGATTTCCATAGCTATCCTTTCTTCAAATGTCAACTCTTCATCTAGTGGATTTTTCTCTCTTTCTTTTTGAAGTTCCATTCGGAGACCCATGGTCCTTGGCCTTTTCCATGTCACCTAATATTAATGATTATCTAAATATTCACTTTCAACCACTACTTTTCCTTTCACATCTTGCATATTAGCATTAAACTGATTTTTATCTAAAGACAATTGCTTTACCTTCAACTGATTGTTCTCTTTCTCTAAGAAGGAAATTATGAAATTGGCCCTTGCCAGATTGTCCTGGAGTTCTTTGATCTAAGCATGTTTTTCCTTGATGATCTATTGCAGGTTTTCATTCTCTTCATTGGCCTCCAATTCTACCATGTCAATGTCATGATGGATGAGCTCCTCATCATGCAAAGATGTCCCAAGCTATAATGGTAATCCTTGCTCTGTTGATGTGGGCTTGGTGCCTTCCTCAACCTGAGGAGAAAACACAAGCCTCCTGCCTCTCTGGTATGTCTGAGTGACCTCAATCTTCCTCCTCACTGAAACTGTGCTAGGTGAGCCAACCTCCAGATGTCTAGATGATGTTTATGGTGAAGATGGTGAACTAGGGCTAGTAGGCTAGCTAGTAGAACGAAAAAATACATATTCTTGCATGAAGTTTTCCCAAGAGATGCTCTTCTTTTCAAGTTGATGTAAAAAAATAATTTTTATCAAAAAATGGTGGAAGAGGTTGCCTTCAAGACTACTCTTCTTATGTTTAACTTTTTCTACCATCTTTTCCAAACATATATAGAGGTAATAGGGTGAATTGAGTGGCTTTGCCCCTGTGAAATGGATGAGAACCATGAAATGATACCCATATAGTCTAGAAAATATTCCCTCATAGGTGAAGTACTTCATGATGATCTTCATTAATGGTGCATACTTCTCAAGGAGGTGCCCAACACGAAAAATCCTCTTCATGTGTTGTTGATAATGTCTTCTGAGATAGGGCTGGTAGTTTTGAATGTCTAGGTCTTGGTTTTTATACTATTTTTCACCATGATTAGTTATTCATGTGACCTCAACTACTACATTAGTTGATATAGTGAAATTTACCCCTACAATCAAGACCTTATCCTTTTTTAGCTGAGTGGCAAACAATTTGGTCAATGTGGCAAGGTATTTGACTTTCTCATTTTGTTCACAAAAAGGAAGATATCCTACCCTTTGAAAACACTGTTTGGATAGTGGTGAAGAAATTAATTCATGAATGGTTAAGGGCTCATATATTATCAGCTAGCCTCCCTTATTGTAAGGCTTCCTCTCCTCCATTTGATAGTTTGCAAGTGGAAAAACCCTAATGGGACAAAACAGGGGAAGGGAGTAAAGGGATAGGATGAAGGGGTTAGGGAAGGGAGATGGGAGTAGGAAAATTAAGGGATTTGGATAGGGGTTTTAGGGAAGTATAGGAATTGAAATGGGTATGGGAATTGAGCTAGGAAAGTTTTACATAGTCCTAGCTAGGAAAACTGCCAAAAATTGTAGTATTAGGCTAGGGTTTAGGGTTTAGAAATTAGGAAATCAGAATGAAGGGGTGTGAAGGCTATGGAAGATGTTTTATAATGTGAGGGAGGTTAAAAATTCTATGGGAAGTGTGTTTACTTTGCAAATTTTGAAAAGATGGGCCAGCCACGAAAATGCAGCATAGGGGCCAATGGGGGGTTTACACTCTAAAACAATGAAATTGAGCTGCAAGGAGGGGATTTTGAGGTATAAATTACTTGTAAAATGAAGCTAATCACCTTGATAGGCTTCAGAAACCTTCTAAGAATAATTTTATTCCTTTGAGAGATAAAACGTAGCGTGTGGAAGAAAGCGCAACATGTAGTCTAGAAAGTGCGGCGTGGTTGCTTTGGCATCAAATTTTGGATAGTCTTTCACTTGAATTTGCTGAGATTGCCTTGGTAGGTGAGAGAGAACTCTTATTAAATGAGATGAATGAGAAAATGAGTTGAATTTGTCTTTTATAGCTTGTGATGGTCACTTTTATTCATACTAGTGGGATGACACACTACATGTTTTTTCACTTTGCTTTGGAAACTTGTAGCTTTGAAAGTTTCTTATGTAGGTTTAGGAACATTAGGAACTTATTACATATCTGAAACATAAAATACATTTGAAACCAAAATTTATTGAACAACTTTACCTATTACCACTCCTTATTTGCCGAATTTTATGCATGGAATGAAAAATTTGGTGACGTTAACCATAATGACCTAATGGTGACACTAAAATGAATGAAATCATGATGATGTTGATTGGAGTGATGATGATGATATTTTATTTGATGTTACACTAAACTGAGTGATGACAAGGACTGACATGTAAATTTTTTGGAAGGAGTGGGAATAGCCCTAGACACATTATCTAGTGACCAAATTTTTACTTTGAAGACCTAATGAAATGACAAAAAATTGACTTTGAGAACCTAACAAGACATTGTAAGAGCCCATTTGATCACTGGTGATAGTTTGAACAGACTGACACTAGCATTGGCTCTAGCTGGGCATGGAAGCTCCTTGGAGGCGTCAATAACACCGTAGACCAAGTAGCCTTACCATTAGACATGGAGTCAAAATCAAAAGACAAAACTTAATAATGAAAACTAAACTCACTTGACTTTTACTGAACTTAGAAATCAGCAGAAAATCAACATTAGGGGAATTTTGAGGTCTAAAATTTTCTTCCTAAGGAAATTATAAAATTATAGTGGAAATAATAAAATAATATTTGATTACATCATAAAGTTTTAGAGGGAAAAAATAAAAAACTACTTTTTCAACTAATATTTTCAACTTATCTCCCAAAGTTTTTACTCAAATTTCGAGCGGGAGTACTTTTTGGATGCAAAGTTTAATTCCTCATCCAAGGACTATCCATGTTTCATATTGTTGGCTCCCTATGATTTGAAAGATTGGCAAGAACAAATGCTACAAGGGGCCACATCAGAACCACTTTGGAATCCTACGATCTAACCTTCTTGGATTCAGAGAAGGATATCTCTGTATAAGTGTCTTAAAATGATATGTCTTTATGCCTTGTTTATGATATTAGGCTAGCTATGAAGCCCTGAGAACTTGTTGGTTTGGTTGATTGAAAGTTAATTTGCTAGATCAAAGATTGGATTTGATTTTAGAGAATGTTTCAGCTGAAATGATAGACTATGAGACAACATTAATCCATTGGGATATGGAGTCATAAAAGGATTTAATTGTTCAAAAACTTTACAAGGGTAGTCATAGGGCAAGCTAACTATATTAGATGGATCTCTTAGATTAGGTTGTGATATGAAACAATAATAAGTTGTGAATTCAGCAAAGCTATATTCAGTTAAGAATCTTCTAGCTCTACTTAGACAAGAAAAGCCTTTTAAGGTAATTGTTTGAAGCAAGCCAAAGGATAGGGAAAACCATAGATTTCTTTGGAAAAACTTTTAATAACCAAACCTCTAAGACAACAATCTAGTAATCCTAAGACTACTTTCAGATAAAGAAAACATGTAAGATAATAGTGAGAGCAGTCTAAGATCAAACATAAATAATCTAATCTTCTTTTGACCAACTCTCTAGGGATCTTTCAAAGCAACTTTTAAAGACAGACCAGAGGACAGGGTATACCATATACTTCCCTAGTTTAGACTCTACTAATTATAATTCAAGAAGATCTTAAAAAAAATATCTCAAGTTGTACTCAAGGAGCATGGACTCACCACTAATTTCGATGGTTGCACTCTATTGAAATAATTCCTTAAAACAACATCTCAAGCCATACCAATGAAAATGGACTTACCAAAAAATCCCTGGTTATACTCTATTGAATCATTCTTAAAACAACAAGATAGATAAAACTGAAGGGAAATTAAGAATCCTCCAATCAAACCTTTTGCAGAAGAAAACATAAAGATAAATATTGCAGACAAAAATAGGGTGCTATAACAGCAAATCCTACTCTAAATTTTATGTTCTTTATCAGAGAATATAGACAGAATGTAAAACATAAGAAAAAGCAATAACAAAGAATAAAAACATCACCATTAACATAGATCAAGGATCCTATGAATTTGCTTGTTTTATTGATGTTCAAACCAGTTACATACTCTAGTACAATAGGTCTCTATAGCTCAAAAGCTTTCTCCATCCAGCCTAGTATTCCTTCACTAACTCAGTAGCTCTTCAATCCTCAAATTTAGCTCAGCAACCAACATTAATAATGAAGCTCTCATGTAATATTTATATGCAAATGAGGAGGTGGAATTCAAATTAGAGTTTAGGGGTTATTTATTACAGAGTTAATGATTTTTGACCTTTGAGACCATGCAAGGCCCAAGGCAAAAATATCTGAAAGATTTACTCTGGACAAATAACTTTGTCTTAACTTCTGAGTTCTTTTAGTTGAAATATTTGACTTTAGAGGCTTTATAATAAACTTGTAATAATTATTGAGTTGTTTCCAAAATATCTCTGACTGTGTAAAACTTTCTGATTCCTTTATTGAAAGAAATCATGTTGTAGGTGGCAGATTGGTCCTTTGAGAAGTAAATGTTTCTTTGTTGAGTCATTAGAAGATGTCTTTGGGTTAATCTGTCTCATTTTTAATCATCAAACTCTTTTCTAAGCCTTTGAACTTTGATTTAGCTTCGATAATCTGCCTCACTGTCTTTATCCTCTGTTTTTAAACCTTTGACTTTCCTACTTTAATCATTGTATGCTTGGCTAATCTTCTGTTTTCATCCTTTGATTTAGGATTAGCCATTAATCCTTCTTCTTTCTTCATTTCTCCATTGTTTCTCTGTTTTCTTGTTTTTTCTATGTGGAGGGATGCGATCTTCTTTCTGGTTGAAAGGTCCAATGTCCACCAAGGATCATGATTTCGGTGGTGTCAGGGTTTAAACCTTCGCCTCTGTTCCTTTAAATTTGTTTTAAACCCCTTGGATTGTCATCCGGGGCTTTACTTGTATTTTTGGGCCATTTGGAATGCTTTTTGGGCATCCCTGCCATTAAAACCTGAACAAAACATAAACTAGTTAGTTAAAACCTGTGGGAGTGGGCTTGACTATGTTTTCAGGGTTTCAAGTGGTCAGGAGGTGTGTGTAGAGGGAGAAATGGCACAGGGGAATGGTTTCAAAGGTGGAACCTGGTGGAAATCAAACGATGGTGAAAATATTTTAAATTTGGCACGAGGAGGGAGAAAGTGGTTTCAAAAAACCATAAATGGTTTATCATGCGCGTTGAGGGTGGTTTGTGGTTTTTGACCAATCAGACGCGATACCACTGGGCATTTGACGCGTGTCAGGGCTAATACTGCCCATTTCACGTGGGTTAAGAAATTTAAAACCCGATGGGTTTGGGGCCGTCGGATCTCGAGAGATGAGATCGACGGTGCAGAATGAGTTGGGGGAGCGGTGCACAGATTTGGAGGGTGGAGCCTGGGGATAGGTGTCGGGCTCTAGTTGGGCGGCATGACTAAGTGGGAGGCGGGGCCCATGTTTTAATTTTCAAAGGTTAAGGGGGGGGTCTTTATAAGGTTTGTGGGGGTTATGTAATGAATGGGCAGAGGCATATTTGAATAGGGGGGAGGGGCTAATAATAGGTGGAGGGAATGATTTTGTGGGAGTAGAGGGAACCGGGGGTCGAAACGGAAAGGGGCTTAAGAGATAATAGAAGGTCGGGGTTAGGGCCATGTGAGTGCGAGGGGGATGAGGTTTTAAGCCGAGAGGGGCTTAAAGGCCTATTTCATAAAGAGGGCAAGTTTATTATAAAAACAGGTTTTCATAATGTTTAAAAGGGCCCGATAGGTTTTAAAGTTAGATTAAAATAATGTGAAAAGGGATTTTTCCATTATTTTAAGGTTTTTAGAGAAAAAATGATAAATGGGGGTTTTATGAGGGGAAAAGTGAGTGTTTGAAGGGAAGAAGAAAAGGTGAATGAGGAGGGAGTATGGAGGGAAAAGTGAGGTCAATAAGCCAATAAAAGGAGTTTTCTTAGAGCAGTAGGGTAGTCTTGAGAAGGCATAGATGAATAAATTCAGTGAACAAGTTAGGCCTAGGATGATGAAGGCAGTGAGATTTCAAAAACTCACAATATTTCACAAATTTTGTTTTTGGAAATATGAGATCAATACTTAGTCATCTTATGATATTAGCAAAACTACTGATGACTAACAGTGGCTCCACTTGGGAAGGGCAACTCCTCTAGGAGGTGTCAAGAACCTCAGAGAATAAATCTCTAGAAGAAGTAGGCTAGTGCCTTAATTTGGCATTTTTGATAGACCTCCATTATAACTTGATGATTTGCTTCTTTGAAGAGGTGATATTTTATCATATGAATCATAACATGATTAATTCCAACCCAAAATTCTACCTACCCATCATACTTTCATAGCATTTTTTCTTCGGTGGGTGCATTTAGACTTGCAAAACCCTTTTAACATCAATTTTTATTTTTGAAAACAGGAAACTATCTACTTCTACCCTTATATCATCCAAGAGTTTAGATTAAACTGATGAACTCCTTATTTCTCTACCTACTCTAATTATCTGTCAAGATTAAACTGTTTGACATATTTTCATTCTCTAATCTAAAACAAAAAATTTAAAACATAACCAAATCAGGATTAGACAGTCTGATTTGTTATGAGCTATGGATTTTTTATACAAGCTTCACATAGACTTTATTTGCAGGAAAATTTAAAAAGAAACTTTGAGGACTTATAATCTGAAATTTTTTATGCATCCCTCTCTTTATTTTGTTTAGGTTTTTGATCTTTTTAGAACCATTAACTCTTTCCTAATATAATCTACTGATAAGCCAAGTTTACACAGTTTGGAAAATCTTCATTCAATAACCTATCAACATAAATTTAAAACTTTATTAAGTCATGATTGGGCTGTATGACTGAACAATACTTTTTCTTTCCAAGTAGTGGCATTTGGACTTGCACACTTTCAGAATTAATCTTTTTGGTATGGGGTTGTACCTTTTCTTTTCATATGCCCTCTTTTCTTTTTCTTTATTTTTTTGTGGCCATTTTCTAATATTTTCTTCAAGCAATGTTATTCACAATGGACGAAGCTTTAAACTGATATATTTTTAACAAAAGCAGTGTTTGAGCATCCTGCCATTGATAGGACCTCCAAAAAGTTTTGTTCCATCCATCTCTTGAAGGAAGAATGTATTGTTACCTCTGGTAGAATGAATAAGGTATGGGCCTTTCCATAAATTTTCAAACTTTCCATGTTTTCCCTTTTCTTCTCTCCTGGAATCCCATTTGAGCACTTTGTCACCAATGTTGAAATCATTTTCCTTAGTTCTCTTATCAAACAACTTCTTGATGTTTTCTTGTACTTGTTGTGCTTTTTTGTACACTTCCTCTCTGGTTTTCTGCAACTGTACAGTCTAATTTATCCTTATTATCATGTCATATTCTTCAGACTGTACTCCTTGGATCAACTTCATAATTGGCACTCCTAAACTGGTTGGAAATATTACATCTGCTCCATAGACTAGCTGATAAGGAGACATCCCAATTGAATTTTTAGTTATCAATCTGTCTACCCATAGTGCATGTACTAGCTTATTGTGCCATGATTTTTTTATTTTCTTCCAACAAATTCTTGATGATGTTTACCAAACTCTTGTTGGAGGATTCTGCCAACCTATTACCTTGAGGGTAATAAGCTGTAGAATGGCCCAATGTAATCTAATATCTGTGGCAGAAATCCACCATCTTTTTGGATCTAAAGGCAGCAACATTGTCAGTGATAATCTTTCTAGGACATCCAAACCTAGATAAAATATTATTTTCAAGGAATTTAATGATGACTAGGTCTGTGGCATTCCTAGAAGGGATGGTCTCTATCCATTTTGTGCAGTAATCAGTTGTTGTGAGGATCCATTTATGTTGGGAAGATGAAGAAGGATGGATTTCCCCAATGAAGTCTAGGCCCCACTGTTGAAAAGGAGCTTCAACAGTGATAGGATGCAGAGGTAAGGGTAGCAGTTTTCTTTTGCCTTCAAATATTTGACATTTATGGCATTCAATAACCATTTTATGGATGTCTTGAAAGAGGGGGGGCCAATAGTAACCAACTCTAATTTTGTTAACAATATTTTTCCAATAGAGGTGGCCTTCACTTTCTCCTTCATGGAACTCATGCTTGATCTTATCTACATCATTCTCAGGCAAAAATTTAAGCAATAATCCACTAGCATTTTTCCAATATAAATTTTTATCTAAAATGCAGCAATTTATAGCTTTCAACTTTAAAAATCTTGCCTTTTTTTTATACAAACTAGGAGGGACATTAAGATTAAGAAGCACATATAAAATATCAGCATACCAAGATGGATTCATAAAATAATCTTCAATGAGTGGAGTTTCCAACTCCCCCTGTTCATCTAATGCATTTATCATGTTTATATCAAGTGCTTGAAAGTTAGTTTCAGCCATTTAATGAGCTTAGTGGGTTTGATTTCCAAATCATATTCTAATATAACAGCAATCCACTTGCCTCTTTTGCCATCAAGATCTTGTGTTAGGATGTCTTTTACCACCGAGTGAGGCACAAACACAATGATGTGTGAGTGTAAAATGTAAACTCTGAAATCTTTCAATGCCTTGATTAAGGCAAAAGCCTGTTTTTCCATTATGTTGTATTTCAAAGGTGTATCCCTTAATGCTTTACTGAAAAATGCAATAGGCTGCTCCTGTCCCTTTATGTTTTTCTGTAATATGACAATAACAATTGTATGTTCTGATGCAGAGGAGAATATGAAGAAGTCTTTAGTAAAATCATGACTGATTAGAACTGGTGTTTGGGTAAGTGATTATTTTACCAGCTCAAAGGATTGCTTTGCTTTTAAGGTCCATTTAACTCCTATTTCCCTTTTTAGCATGTTCATAATGTTTCTAAGGAGTTCAGCTAGGTTGGGTATGAACCTTCTTAAGAAATTGATCTTCCAAATGAAAGATTGTAGTTCTTTGAAATTTCTAGGATGGTTGATTTGCAATATCCCTTCAATCCTTTTGGGGTCTATTTTTATTCCCTCTTTAGATATGATATGGCCTATAAGTTTGCCTTCTTGGAGGCCAAATAGAGTTTTCTTGGGATTTAAAGATAGACCATATTTCCTGCATTTCTCAAATACTTTCCTTAGGTGTATTAGGTGTTCTTCATATGTTTTGGAATAGACTGTGATGTCATCAAGGTAAATCACAATGAAGTAACCTATTTCTTCTTATAAAGCAATATCCATGGCTCTTTGGAATGTGGCACCAACATTCATTAAACCAAAGGTCATTTTCACATATATGAAAGTGCCCCAAGGTGTAGTGAAAGTTGTCTTAAGTTGATCATCAGGGTGTACCAGTACCTGGTTGTATCCTGAAAAGACATCTAGCAAAGAAATTCTCTTAGAACCCACTACCCTTTGTAAGATATGATCCATTTTGGGCAAGGGGTAATTTTCCTTTAAGGAGGCTTTGTTCAAGTTTCCAAAGTCTATGCAAAGCCTTATTTAAACTGTTTTATTCCTTATAGATACAATATTGGATACCCACTCTGAGTATCTTATAGGGAATATGATTCTAGCATCATACATTTTCTTGATTTATTTCTCAACCAGGGGTAATTGCACAGAATTTATTCTGCGCATTTTTTGTCTAAAAGGTTTCTGGTTTTCTTTGAGGCGTATCTCATGCTGAATTATCTCTATATCATATGATTTTAAATCTTCATAACTCCAAGCAAAAACATCAGAAAATTCTCTAAACAGCTCAAGATATTTCAGTTTTATATGAACTGGCAATGTTTTGGATAATTTAATCATCTTAGGCTTTTCTTTACTACCTATATTGCATTCTTCAACTTCTGTTTCAGTGGGCTCCATATTTGGCTTTCTAGAAACATCATTAAAGTCAAACAATTCTTCTAGAGGCACTAGTCCCTTTGGCCAATTTGTAGTGTTAGACTGCAACACTTCCAAATCTTATTTTTCTAAATAAGTGCACATTTATGCTTTATGTTTATGTTCTTCGGTCAACAGATTTATTTCAGCAATGTCAGGAGGTTCTTCTTTATAAGATTGTTCCTCAGTAGGGCAGTCTTCTTCATACTCTGAGTCTAAATTTGGCTCTTCAAACTCATTTTTGGACTGTAGGAAATCTTCTATTTGTTTATCACCTTCAAAAACTTGCCAATATCTCTCATTATCTGGAATTGCTGGCCTATATTTGACTTGGACTGTGTATTGTTTTCTTTGATAAGGTTTAAGATATGTACTAGCAGCAAAGGCTAATCCATTGGCAAGAGTGTTTTGGTTTCTAGGGAGAAAGGTGAGCTCATATTTTGCAAAGGTTTTCAAAAGGTCAATGGCATCATCCCTATAGGTTCTTAGTCTTGGATGCTTGACAGTATATTCTCCATTTATTTGCTTAATAATCAATTCTGAGTCTCCATGGATAGTTATCCTCTTGGCACCTAATTCCTTTAATAAATGTAGTCCTAAGAGGAGTGCTTCATACTTAGCTATGTTGTTAGTGCATTGAAAATTTAGCCTATATGAGTGGCCTTCAACATGATTTTTTTTTGTGTTATGCACCCATATGCCTGCTCCTGCACCAGTTTTGCGACAAGACCCATCAAAACTCATACTCCATAGAGGTCCAATTTCAGATTTGTCTTTAAAGTCATTTATGTCCTCTTTGTTTTGTTTATTGTGACTATCACCATCTTTTTCTTTAGGGTCTACACTATGTTTAGTTTTATTCTATCCTTCAGGGTTTCCATAATGTTGAGGGTTTTCCATCTGGCTCTCATGGTCAGCCTTATGTTGGTAACTAGTTTGTTGCCTATGATCTTGATTATGTTTGTTGTGATGTTATGAGTTAGCAAACTGTTTTGGCTGTTTCTCCTTTCTTTCCTCCTTTTGTATTGCTGGTTTCTCATCTCCTTCTCCTTGCTCATTAAGATTTTCTTCATTGTAAAGAATGAATGAGTCAAGGTATGTGTGAATAGAATAAAGAGGGGATTTATCTAGTTTTTCTTAACTACTAACCATGTATTTCATGTGTGTTTCCCTATATAGCCTTCTTGGTTTACTAAAAACAAGGATTGTGGAAATCATATCCATTTTTAGGGTGCCTTGGAGTTTAGCACCCCATGATCTTGAAAGGAGCATTCCATATTTAGGAGGTATATCAGCCACTACTATATCCATCACTAGGCTTTTGGATGGTATCTGTGCTAAGTTGACACAGGTATTTTATTAGGCCTAGGAACTTAACTCTGATGGAATCAAAAGAGTATAAATCTTTGTATGGCCTAGTTACCTCAAGGCCTAGTCTTTCCATTACCACCTTGGGCATGAGATTGTGGGAGGCTCCCGAGTCAAGCATGGAATTGTGAAATTTTTTATCATGGATGTTTAAACTGACATAAAAAGGAGGAACACCTCCTTCTTGAAATTTCCCTTCTACTTCTGGTCCAAACAGAAGCTCAAGTTTGTCATCATTTAAAGTGACAGAATCAGTGTCTTCTCCTATGCTTAAATCTCTTAAAAGTTGAGTTTTATATACATCATGAGTGACTAGTTCAGTGAGAGGAATAGAGATTTTGATTTTAGCAATTCCACTCTCTATACTAAAAGGTGTTTGAGTTTTAGGAATGTGTGAATCGGCCTTCTTAGTCACCGTTTTCTGAGCAAATTCAACTTGCTGCTTTTTATTATGAACAACAGTTAAGATGGTTTTATCAGGGGCATTAGCTGAGGTGCTAGTGTTGCTTTGGTTTCCATATTGTTGGCCACTACATTGGCTATTTTTTTCTTTGTTTTTATCAGAACTTTTAGCCAATGTGTTATTGTTTTCAGCTATCCGTTTAGAAATGTTTTCATGATTGTTTCTAGCAGAAATTACAGAGGTTTTCTTTTTGGGAGTGTCTTAATTCTTCTTACTTCTAAGGTCATATTGTCTGTGTACTTCCATTATAGCATTTTCAAAGCCTTTTTTATAGTCGTCAGATTCTAGGCTCTCTTCTTCATAAGGTGTGAATATAACTTGTTCTTCTTCAGTGAGGAAACAGTGTCCTCATTGTTTACTCCATTAAGTTTATATGATTTTCCGCTACTTATTCTATTATTCCCTCATCCTCATCAGCATAATTTTCTTGAAAGGGAGGTCTGATTTACTGATCGGGACCTCTTTGTATAATTTGGGGAGGTTTTCTTCTAAAGTTTTAGTTTTCATTATGGGTTTGATTTCTATTTTGAGGAGTTGTTTGATTTTCTCTAGGATAAGCTCTCTCATTGACATTCATCCTCTCCATCATCCTTTTAATGGTTTTGACTAAGTTATCAAGCTTTGTGTCAGATGTGGAGGGTACAACGTCTTCCCTATATGTGACCTTTTTCTCACTTTTCATCCTAGCTCTTTTGGCAATCACATTTGTCTCTACACTTACTACTCCCCTCTGCATATCTCCTAAGGTGAGGGGTTCTATTTCTCTTAATTGGTAGGCCATTTCTGGATCAAATCCATCTGAAAATTTCATTAGAGCTAGGCCTTATGGAGGTTTCATATGGAAAGGTAGGGCATTGTACACACTATTAAATCTAGTGCAGTACTCTTGTATTCCTTCTCCAACATTTCTCTTAATGTTTTCATATTCTGATAAGATTTGGAGAGGGTTATTCTTGACTTCCCATTTCTTTAAGAATAATTGATGAAAAGAAGGGAGGCCATTAATTTTATTAGAGGTTAAGCTTTTGAACCATTTTCTTGGTTCTCCCCCTAGGCTTTGAGAAAAAATTCTAAGTTTAATAGTTTCATCATATATTTCTTGTCTGTCAAAGTACTCATTCATTTTTTCCACATGTTGTTGAGCAGTAGTGGAACTACTAGCATCATATAAAGGAATTTTGGATTGATAATCTTGTGGTAGAACAAATAAAGGTAAATGAAGGACTAAGGGAGCATACCATGTTGCCATGATATGGATTTGTGGAAACAATGAAGGGTTAACAAGTGGAGGTAGATGATGAAGTGGAGTGGTTTGAACAGTGGATGTATGGGTGGGTGTAGCAGAAGTTCTTGGACCAGCTAAGTGATGTTGAGCAGATCTAGGATGCGAGAAGCCAAAGTTATGGAGAAAATGGAGATCAGGAGGAGTGGAAGGAGAGGCTTCCCTACTACTACTTGGCTGTGATTTTACAGGCTCAAAGTCTATCTGGTCTATACCACTTTGTGACTTGGTTCTTGGGGGGAGTCAAATTGGGTATTTTGCAAGGTTGTAAGGTTTTCAGGGACATAGCTTGCTTTGTGGATTGGTCTGTTAATAGTTGGATTTTCAAATCTATGAGACTTCCTAAGAATGTTTTCAGGATTTTCAACTATTGCAGGAGGATTTGGGTTAGGATGGGCTCTGGTATGGATTTTTCTAGAAGCCAGGATTTAGACCCAAGGATAAGAAACATTGGCTGAATATGACAGTCTTCAAAAGGAAAACCAATCTATATAAAGAAAATATTAATCCAAAAAAAAATTCTTAACTGGGTTTTTGTGATGTTTTAATGATAGAATTAGTATCCCAGTGGAGTTTATGGAAAATCAGTGGGGTCAATAGACCTAATGAAAACCAATGGAGTCACTAGGTGGAGGATTTTTACTTTTTTATAGGACTGGTTTTTGTCCACCATCAACAATCAGGAACCATTCTTGGCTGACACTTGATTCATTTTGAGTTTGAAAAAATGAGGTTTTCTGAGTTTTTGAAGTTATATATTACTCATTCCCCAGTATGGTCGCCACTATGCTGGCTCCTTGTGATTTGCAAGATTGGCAAGAACAAATGCTGCAAGGGGCCACATCAGAACCACTTTGGAATCCTAGGATCTAACCTTCCTGGATTCAGAGAGGGATCTCTCTGTATAAGTGTCTTAAATTGATATGTATTTATGCCTTGTTTATGATATTAGGCTAGCTATGAAGCTCTGAGAACTTGTTGGTTTGGTTGATTGAAAGGTAATTTTCTAGATCAAATATTGGAGTTGATTTAGAGAATGTTTCAGCTGGAAGGATAGACTATGAGACAACATTAATCCATTGGGCTATGGAGTTATAACAGGATTTAACTGTTCAACAAATTTACAAGGGTATTCATAGGGCAAGCTAACTATATTAGATGGATCTCTTAGATTAGGTTGTGATATGAAACAATAACAAGTTGTGAATGTAGGAAAGCTATAGTCAGTTAAGAATCTTCTAGCTCTACTTAGACAAGAAAATCCTTTTAAGGTAATTGTTTGAAGCAATCCAAAGGACATGGCAAACCATAGACTTCTTTGGAAATTTTTTTAATAAGCAAACCTCTAAGACAACAATCCAATAATCCTAAGACTACTTTCAGATAAAGAAAACATGTAAGATAATAGTGAGAGCAGTCTAAGATCAAACAGAAATAATCTAATCTGTTTTTGACCAATTCTATAGGGATCTTTCAAAGCAACTTTTAAAGACAGACGAGAGGACAGGGCATACCATAGACTTCCCTGGTTTAGACTCTACTAAGTATACTTTAATAATATCTTAAAAAATATATCTCAAGTTGTACTCAAGGAGCATGGACTCACCACTAATTTCCCTGGTTGCAGTCTATTGAAATCATTCCTTAAAACAACATCTCAAGCCGTACCAATGAACATGGACTTACCAAAAATTCCCTGGATATACTCTATTGAATCATTCTTAAAAAAACAAGCTAGATAAAACTGAAGGGCAATTAAGAATCTAATCAGACCTTTTGCAGAAGAAAACATAAAGATAAAGATTGCAAACAGAAATAGGGTGCTATAACAACAAATCCTACTCTAAATTTTATGTTCTTTATCAGAGAATATAGATAGAATGTAAAACATAAGAAAAAAAAATAAAAATGAAGAAAAACATCACCATTAACATAGATCAAGGATCCTGTGAACGTGCTTTTTTTATTAATGTTCAATCTAGTTACATACTCCAGTACAATAGGTCTCTACAACTCAAAATATTTCTCCATCCAGCCTAGTATTCCTTCGCTAACTCAACAGCTCTTCAATCCTCAAATTTAGCTCAGTAACCAACATTAATAATGAAGCTCTCATGCAATATTTATATGCAAATGAGGAGGTGGAATTGAAACTAGGGTTTCGGGGTTATTTATTACAGAGTTAATGATTTTTGACCTTTGAGACCATGCAAGGCCCAAGGAAAAAATATTTGAAAGAGTTACTCTGGACAGCTAACTTTGTCTTAAATTCTGAGTTCTTTTAGTTGAAATATTTGACTTTAGGGGCTTTATAGTAACTTTGTAATAACTATTGAGCTGTTTCCAAAATATCTGTGACTGTGTAATAACTGCCTGATGCCTTTATTGAAAGAAATCATGTTGTAGGTGGCAGATTGGTCCTTTGAGAAGTAAATGTTTCTTTGTTGAGTCATTCGAAGCTGTCTTTGGGTTAATCTGTCTCTGTTTTAATCATCAAACTCTGTTCTAAGCCTTTGAACTTTGATTTAGTTTCGATAATCTGCCTCACTGTCTTTATCCTTTGTGTTTAAACCTCTGACTTTCCTACTTTAATCATTGTCTTCTTGTCTAATCTTCTGTTTTCATCCTTTGATTCAGGATTATCCATTAATCTTTCCGATTTCTTCATTTCTCCACTATTTCTCTATTTGCTTTTTTTTTTTTCTATGTGCAGGGATGCGGTCTTCTTTGTGGTTGAAAGGTCGAATGTCCACCAAGGATCATGATTTCGGTGGTGTCAGGGTTTAAACCTTCCCCTCTGTTCCTTGAACTTTGTTTTAAACCCCTTGGATCATCATCCGGGGCTTTACTTGTCTTTTTGGGCCATTTGGAATGCTTTTTGGGCATCCCCGCAATTAAAACCTACACAAATCATAAACCGGTTAGTTAAAAACCTATGGGAGTGGGCTTGACTACGTTTTCAGGGTTTTGAGGTGGTCGGGAGGTGTCTGTAGAGGGAGAAATGGCGCAGGGGCATTGTTCTGGAGGCGGAACCTAGTGGAATTCAATAGAAGGCGAAAAGATTTGAAATTTGGCGCGGGGAGGGAGAAAGTGGTTTCAAAAAACCATAAATGGTTTATCGCGCATGTTGAGGGTGGTTTGTGGTTTTGGACCAATTAGACGCAATACCACTGGGTGTTTAACGTGTGGCGGGGCTAATACCACCCATTTCGCGTGGGTTAATAACTTTAAAACCTGGCGCTATTTTTCACGCGATATGGGTTTGGGGCCATCGGATCTCGGGAGATGAGATCAACGGTGCGAAATGAGTTGGGGGAGCAGTGCGCAGATTTGGAGGGAGGAGCCCGTGGATAGGTGTTGGGCTGCGATTGGGCGGCAGGACTAAGTGGGAGGCAGGGTCCATGTTTTAATTTTCAAAGGTTAAGTGGGGGGGGGGGTATTTATAAGGTTTTCAGGAGTTATGTAATGAACAGGCGGAGGTATATTTGAATAGGGGGAAGGGGCTAAGAATAGGTGGAGGGAACGGTTCTGTGGGAGTAGAGGGAACCGAGGGTTGAAATGGAAAGGAGCTTAAGAGATAGCGGAAGGTCATGGTTAGGGTCATATGAGTGCGATGGGGCTGAGGTTTTAAGCCAAGAGGGGCTTAAAGGCATATTTAATAAAGAGGGTGGGTTTATTATAGAAACAAGGTTTTTAGAATGTTTAAAAGGGCTCGATAGGTTTTAAAGTTAGATTAAAATAATGTAAAAAGGTATTTTTTAATTATTTTAAGGTTTTTAGAAAAAAATGATAAATGGGGGTTTTATGAGGGGAAAAATGAGTGTTTGAACGGAAGAAGAAAAGGTAAATGAGGAGGGAGTATGGAGGGAAAAGTGAGGTCAGTAAGCCCAGAAAAGGAGTTTTCTTGGAGCAACAGGGTAGTCTTGAGAAGGCATAGATGAAGAAATTCACTGAACAAGTTAGGCTTAGGATGATGAAGGCAGTGAGATTTCCAAAAATCACAATATTTCACAAATTTTGTTTTTGGAACTCTGAGATCAATACTTAGTCATCTTCTGATATCAAAAAAATTACTGATGACTAACACATACTTTAGATGGGTCCTGCTACACAAAAAAAGAAAAATACATGAAAAACGTCATTGTAATCATGTTTTTTTATGTATTTCTCATTTTTCATGTAGCAGGGTCCATCAAAAGTATGAAACATGGGTACTCCTTGGATGAGGAATTAAATTTTGCATCCAACGAGTACTCTCGCTCGAAATTTGAGTAAAAACTTTGGGAGATAAGTTGAAAATACGAGTTGAAAAAGTATTTTTATTATTTTATAAAATTTTAATCTTTTTACCCTTTTACTTAAAAAATGGTGAATCATCCCCCATGGTTGACATCATCATATTGAATCCTATTGGTTCTTATAAATTTTATTTTTGTCATACATGTTTCTTAGGAGGCCCATTTTAGAACTCAAAATTCCCCTAATAGGGAGCTTTATGGCCCTCTCTTCAGGCTTCAAGCTCTGATGATTCTCTCCTTCACACTTTGGCAAAAAAATTAAACTGATATGTACAATAAGGTTAAGAAACTTCAAAAATATGCTCAAAAAAGGTAGTGCTTGAGAAGCCTACCATTGAATTGTCCTCCTATGCAGTCTTCTCCATTCATTTCCTCCAATAGATAAGCATGTTTTCCTCTTGAAGACAAAATTTTGTATGGTCCCTTCCATAAGTTTTCAAATTTACCATGCTTCCCTTTCTCTTCGTTTCTAGCATCCCAACGGAGGACCACATCACCAATTTTGAAATCATATGCCTTTTGTCTTGCGGTAATATACCTTCTTAATTATCTCTTGAATCTTAGAGGTATTTTGAAACACCTCATCCCTGTTTGCTAGAGATGAATCATCTGATTGATCTGGCGATGGACATCATTCATTTCACTACCTGCTTCCTATAATAATTTCATAATTGGGACTTCAAGTGATGTAGGGAAACTGTGTCGACTCCATATACCAATTGGAAATGAGACATACCTATTGAAGTTTTGCTACTCACTCTGTCTGCCCACAAGGCATTGATAAGTTTTTTATGCCAGTTTTTCTTGTTCACCTCCAACATCTTCTTTATAATGTTGACCAAAGATTTGTTTTAAGATTCAACCAATCCATTACCTTGCGGATAATATGTTGTCGAGTGACCCAATTTGATGTTGTATTTCTAGAAAAACTCAACCATTTTCTTGGACCTGAATGCAGTCGTATTATCTATAATTATTTTGTGGGGACAGCCAAATCGAGACAAAATATTAGTTTCCAAAAACTTAATAATGACTAAATTTGTAGCTTACCTTGTTGGGATTGCTTCAATCCATTTGGTGAAGTAGTCGGTAGCTATCAAGATCCACTTATGTTGGGCGGAAGTTGGAGGGTGGATTTTTCCAATGAAATCAAGGCCCATTACTGAAATGGCGCATGCACGTATATGGGTTGCAAAGGCGATGGGTGCAACTTCCTCTTACCTTGAAATATCTACCATTCGTGACAAATCATCACTGTTTTATAAAAATCAGCAAAGAGAGTAGGCCAATAATAACCATCCCTCAATAGTACTTTATTCACCATAGTTTTCCAAAACAATTGACCTCCACAATCTCCTTTGTGAAAATCAATCATTACCTCCTTGGCTTCACTTTCTACCAGACAATTTAGCAAGACACCTCCCGAGTCTTTCCAATATAGAGCGCTGTCTAAAATGTGGTACTTGGAAGATTTTAACTGTAATGATCTACCTTTACTTTTAGACATGTCTGGTGGAGGATTAAGATGCTGAAGAACATAAATGATGTTGGCATACCAAGGGGATGAGAGAAAAAGTTATGATACATGTATGAGTGAGTCATCATCTTCTTCTTCAGACAAAACTGAAATGAGATTGATGTCAAGTGTATGTAAATTGGATTCAGCCATTAATTTGGTCAATCCCTGTCCTTTGATTAGCTTTGTAGGCTTGATCTCGAGATCATACTCTAGCATAAATACTATCCACTTTCTTCTTATGCCTTTTAGATGAGTTTGCATCAGGACATCCTTCACTGCTGCATTAGGTACATAGGCTAGAATGTGTGAATGAAGGATATACACTTGAAATTCCTTTAATTCTTTTACCATGGCCAAGGATTGCTTCTTAATGATGTTATATCTAAGGGCAGAATATGTAATGGTATGGCTGAAGAAAGCGATGTGTTGCTCGGTCTTATCCTTCTTTTGGATCAAAACAACAGCCAAATTATGTTTGGAGGAAAATGAAAAGATGATGAAATCAATGGTATAGTGAGGGTTGATCAAAATAAGAGTTATTGTCAAAGTAAACTTAACTGAATTAAATGAATTTTTAGCATCCTATGACCACCTTACCTCACTGTCCCTTTTGAGCATATTGGTCATCTCTCGAAGATGCTTAGCAAGGTCTGGGATAAATATTCTCAAGAAATTCATCTTATCCTTAAAGGCTTGGATCTCCTTCTTGCTGCGTGGAAAATCTATTTGCTGAATAGACTCAATATGGGAGGGATCAATATGGATACCATATTTGGAGATGATATGGCCAAGAAGCTTGCTCTCCTCCATTGAAAAAATACTCTTTTTTGGATTGAGTGAAATCCCAAACTTTCTGCACTTCTGAAATACAACTCTCAAATGATATAAATGGTCATCATCAGAATGGGAGAAAAAAATCATATCATAAAGGTACACTAATAGAAAAACATCCTTTTCATTTGTGAAAGCGATGTCCATCGCCCACTGAAAAGTGGCTCCTACATTCTTGAGCCCAAATGGCATTTTGGCATACTTAAACGTGCCCCAAGGTGTTGTGAAAGTAGTTTTGTCTTGGTCATCCTTACGCACCAAGATTTGATTATATCTTGAGTGTCCATCAAGAAGCGACATTCGAGATGACCCAACCACTCTTTGTAGGATATGGTCCATCTTAGGAAGGGAATAGTTATATTTTAAAGACACCTTATACAAGTTTCTGAAATCAATACAAAGACAGATTTCTCTCATTTTCTTTCTCACTAGAACAAGATTTGACATCCATTTTGAAAATCTAATGGGAAAAATGATACTAGCTTTAGAGGGTCTTTTTACCTCTTTCTCTATTGACGGTAACAATCTTGGATTAATTATTCTCAATTTTTGTCAGAAGGGCTTTTGATCAGGTTTGACAGGAAGTGTATGCTGAATGATATTTCTATCATATACTTTCAGATCTGCATAGTCCCAAAAAAATACATCAGAAAATTCAGATAACAAGGTTGTGTATTTACCTTTCATCTCTGTAGATAAGGACTTGGACAACTTAACCATTTTGGGATTGTGTGTTGTTCCAATATTCACATCTTCGACACCTTTCTTGGTAGGAACCATTGTCGGATTTTTGGCAACATCATCTTGATCAAAAAACTCTTAAAAAGGTACAAGACCCCTTGGAATGTTATTATCTTTAAGATGTAACACATAAAATTGAGTAGCCTCGATCACTTGATCATATTTATCATATACCTCATCAATATAAGAATTTTAAAACTCTTCTTCCATCTGCAAAAAATTATTCACTTGTTTGTCATCCTAGAACACTTTCAAATACCTCAAGTTGTCAAGGATAATTGGTTGATGTTTGACATGAATTTCAAACTTCCTATTAGAGAATATTGGAATCTTAAAGTTACTTGTCGCTGTGGCAAGTGAATCTGCCATAAGATTCTGACTTCTTGGAATGACCGACAATGTATATTCAGGAAACATTTTGAGAATGTCAAGTACAACATTTCAATATGATCTCATCCTTGGATGCTTTTCCTGGTATTCCCCTTTTACCTGCTTGATTACAAGCTCAGAGTCGCCATAAAAATAAATTATCTTTGCATCTAACTTTTTCATAATTTTGAGGCCAATGATCAATGCCTCATACTTAGCTTCACTATTAGAGAAATCGAAAGCTAACGTATAGGAACACAATCTCACATTTTTTGGAATTTTTCCTGATTGATGAATTAGACTACAGATCTAGATTCTAATGCATGCCCCATATTTTCCTAAGGCACCGTATAAATCCATGGTCCAAAGACTATTCTCATCACCAAGAAATTGGAATTCTGTAGTCTAATTTGTTTCTTCCTTTTAGGCCACTCTTTCAATCTGTTCAGTTCCTTTTTCTGATTTTTCTAGTATCTTCTCTAAAGTACTAGGCCAATTTATTTGTCCTTCATTCAAAACTAATTAGACACTATTTTAAATTTCTGGAATTTCCTCAACTTCTATAATCTGGCTATCTAAATCATCAAAACCAATATCATTAAGTAAAATAAAGGACTCAAGATCAATATGTACAAAATTGATAGGGTGATTATTTAGTTTCTCTTTACTGGTGATCATATACTTCATTTTTGTCTCCTGGTACAACTTCCTTAGTTGCCCAAAAATCGGGATAGTGGCATAAGAGAAATCCAATTGCAAAGTACCTCTTATATTTTCTCCCCATGAACTTGACAACAACATGCCATACCGTGGAGGTATATCAGCCACTACCATATCCATTAAGACATTTTTAGCATGAATTTGCTCAAGTGAAACCACCAAGTATTTTATAAGACCAAGACATCGTACTCTATGAGAATCAAAAGAGTAAATATAATGGTAAGGTCGGGTTATTTCCAAGCCCAAATTTTCCATTATGGCCTTTGGCATCAGGTTATGAGAAGCTCTAGAGTCAAGCATGGCATTATGGGGGAACTTCACTATCTTATAGTTGACCATCTATGGCTGGAACAAAAAGGAGCTCGGGTTGATCATCTTCAACATTAACCATGTCTGACATAGGGTCTACTTGCAGAATTTTAGCAACATGAGATTTGTATTGGTTATTTTTCACAAGCTCGATCAAGGGGATAGAAACCTTCAACTTAGAGATTTCATTTTCTAAGCTAAACAGATTGGATTTTTTATCTATCTCTTTTACAATGGTGTCCATTTTGTTGGGCTCCTATTTTGTTGTAGATTCCTTCTGTTAGCACATGGATTTGCACCCAACTCACCCCACCTTATTTTGCTATGTTTTCACCTTATCTCCATCTTTATCATTGGCCCCACATTGTTTTTTCAATTCTCACATTTATATTGCGTCGACCACGTCATCAAACTCCTTATCCTTATAATCACCATTTTTTTCCAATTATATATCATCTTTTTATCCTTTAAATGCTAATTTCATCAAAAAATTATCTCTAAAATGGAGGAAAGCAATGTTATGAATTTTTTTGGGTTACATTAGTATTATTGGTCTACTTCGTGTACATTTCCTTCTTGGGGATTATTATAGTGGACTCAAGTGCTTCAGGCTATGGTGAAATTGGTTGACCAAATGAGAAATACTATGAGGGATTTATCACATATTTGGACTTATTAGCACTAATAAAAGAGAAAGAGACATGGCTGAAAGGTGCCTTCGAAATTTTGGCTTCGTCGAATGGATGGTTGGGTTATGGTTTATTTATCCAACTCAAGGTCTAATTTTTGAAAAGGAAGAGTCCACAAAGGAGTCAAAAGGGGTGCACTACACATAAAATAGAATGGTGTGGAAATTGTATATAAAACTCATTGTCACACCTCCCATAGTGCATTTGGGATAAACCCACTTTCAAACTTTTTTTATAAAACAAATTCCAATTTTCTCTGTGTGACCATTTGACTTCCGAGGCAGTTTCTGAGAAAATGGTGGCAAATTTTGGGAAAATGAAAGAAGGGTTTCCTTAGCATGGGCTAAAAAACAATAACCTCTTTCAGTTTTGGCATAGCTGCTACATATTGGGAGAATCAAGAGCATCTTTGAGCCCTATTTTTCAGATCTCAGAATTTTCCTGTTTGACACATGTTTATGGAATGCATATCTCGGGTATATCGAAACACATCTCAGGAAACTGAAAGAAATTTTTCCTCATAATGGGCAAAAAAAAAATAACCTCTTTCAGTTCTATCATAGCTGCTACATATTGGGAGAATCCAGAGAATATTTGAGCCCTATTTTTGGGCTCTCATAATTTTCCTGTTTGACACATATTTTTTGAATGCAGATATCGGGTAAATGGAAACAAATATATATAGGGACATTTTTTCTCAGAACAAATGGATCTACAAAAACCTCTTCCAGATTATACACAACTATCATGAGTTGGAATTTCTGAATTCATAATTGCAGTGTTATTTCTGTAGTAGGTTGGTCTTTTTTTTGGGGGATACAGTTCTAGATTTTGATGTAATAGACTTCTCTTTTGGGGGAATTGGATAATTTCAACCTCTAAATATTAAGTAAGGGTTCTATTCCTATATATATATTGTAAATTCAATGTAATATAGGTTTGAAATCAGAGGATAGAAAGGATTGTAGCTTTCACTTTGTATTTTCTAAGTAATCAAATGAACATTTGCAGCAATATTGTAGGAATTCATGTGCAGTGGGTTTTTGGTAATGTCTTTCCTGTATTATGGTTTTATATGATTATGGTATATGTTATCCTTTCACTTCTGCATTCATATATGTGTTTCCTTTAGTTTAAAAATAGATTTCTTTCTTTAAATCTCTGTTTGGATTGGAAATATCATTTAGAGTTTTCATCTTCTAGAATGGTGAATTCATGCTTGACATGCTCACCAGGACCTCTTTCAATTTTCATACCTTATACTACACCTAAAAAACCCCAAACTTATCATTGATCCACTGCTAACTTGCTCCTACTCTTTTTTGTTGTGTATCCCTTTGATCCTTTCATACCTTGCTGCAACATTTTGTCTTCCTAATCTAGCAAAAACCCTTTCAATCAATTAAAACATTGAGCATAATATCTAGCCTAAGACTTTGATTGATCTCCAATAATCTCAATTAATTGATATATGTCACAGAGAGATCCCTCTCCAGCTTGGTGGGGCTAGCTACCAAGCCAAATGTAGGTTTGAGGTTACTTCATTCGATTTCCTCCTCAACCCGGGAGATTCTTGGGGCTAAAATTTTGTCGCCATTGCCGGGGAGCGAGGTGACAGATCTTCCCCGGGAAAGATCATCAAATTTAAGATATGATTGCTGATGGTGGACAATAGTTATATGTATATGAAGGCTCAAATCATCCACCTGGTGACTCCACACAATTTAGGTTGATCTAAAGACTCCACTGGCAGAAGAATATAGAAATCAAGACATTCATGGTGCCTTCACTACTCATTGATCAGGTCCTGTACTAAAACAAGATGATTGGGTATGTGGAAAACCCTCTATTTTGTGAAGTTTTTAAAGAAGTTATGGATCAAGTAGTGGATATTCAAATAGATGAGGTATTTTCGACGGTTGTGCTTCATTGTCTGAGATCTATGAATAATTCTTCTGAAGGTAAAATCAACTTCTTTGAATTAGTTGTTGAAAGGTTTGAGAAGGAGATTAAACATTTAAATGATCAAATCTAAAAAAGAGCCTTTTTTCCATGGAGGAGGGAAAACTTCTTGGTCACATCATCTCTAAGGATGGAATCTATATTGACCCTTCTTGGGTTGAGGCGATTCAACAGATTGATTTTCCACGGAGCAATAAATAAATTCAGGCTTTCAATGGTAAGATGAATTTCTTACGCAGATTTATTCCAAATTTGGCTGAGAACCTTTGGGAAATGACCAACATGTTGAAAAAGGATAATCATGTAAAGTGGTACGAGGATGCTAAGAAGTTCTTTAACACAGTAAAATTTTCTTTGACTATTGCCCTTGTTTTAATAATCCTGGATTACACTATTTATTTTATTATATTCTCATTCACCTCCGAGCACACCATAGCTGCAGTCTTAATGCAAAAGAAGGACAAGACATAACATCCCATTGCATTTTTCAGTTGAACCATCAGGGATGCAGCTCTTCGGTACAATATCAGAGAGAAACAGGCTTTGGCTTTGATAAAAGCATTGAAGAATTTCCGTGTCTATATTTTACATTCTCATACTTTGGCTTATGCCCCTAATGCAGTAGTCAAATATTTTCTTATGCAGAAAGATACAAAAGGAAGAGGAGGAAAATGGATAGCAGCGATGTTGGAGTATTACCTTGAGATCAAGCCCACAAAGTTGATCTAAGGTCAAGATTTAGCAAAGCTTATGGCTAAGTCAAATCTGCATGTTTTAGATATCAATCTTATTACAACGTTGTCCGATGAAGAACAATATGTCACTTTGATACAGGTATATGATATGTTTTTTTCATCACCTTGGTATTCCGATATAATATATGTGCTTCAGCATTTGAATCCTCCTCCTGGCATGAATAAGAGTAAGGGTAGGTGTTTAAAGTTGAAAGCTTCCAAATACTACATTTTGGACAACGCCCTTTTATTGCAAATATCTAGGAGGTATATTGTTGAATTGTTTAGTTGAGAGTGAAGCCCAAGAAGTTATGAATGATTTTCATAAAGGAGACTGTGGGGGCCACCTTTTCTAGAATACCATGACTAATAAAGTATTGAGAGTGGTATACTATTGGCAAACTCTATTTTCATATTTGTACAAATAATGATGAGTTTCCATGAGTGTCAAGTGTTTTAAGGCAAAAGAAAAATTCTTCCGTTACCTTTGCAGCATATTTCAATTCATGCACCATTACAGCAGTGGGGACTTGACTTCATAGGAGATATTCACCCTACTTCAACTACACAAAAAAAATGGATATTGACAACCACCAAATGCTTCACCAAATGGATCGAAGTGATCCCAACAAGGCAAGAAACATATATTGTAATTATTCAGTTTTTGGAGACTAACATATTGTCTCGTTTTGGTTGTCCTCATAAGATTATTACCGACAATCTGGCAGCATTCAAATAAAAAAGGATGGTTGATTTTTGTGACAAATATAACTTTAAGTTGGGGCACTCAACCACCTACTATCCGCAAGGTAATGGTTTAGCAGAGTCGTCTAACAAATCCTTAATCAATATCATAAAGAAGATGCTGGAGGCCAACAAGAAGAACTGGCACAAAAATCTTGTGAATGCCTTGTGGTCAGACAAGGTGAGTAGTAAGAAATCTATCAAAATTTCCCCTTTTTAGTTAGTTTATGGAATAGACATTGTTTTTCCTACATCACTTTTAGTCTCGGTTATGAAATTGTTGCAAGAAGTGAGAAGTGAGGAGAATTATGTATAGCGCCAGATCAATCAGATGATCAATATTCAATAGATGAGAGATGAGGTATTTCACAACACCTCAAAGCTTCATGAGAAGATAAATAAGGTGTATGACCATAAGACCAAAGTAGATAACTTTAAGCTTGAAGATGTGGTCATCCAGTGGGATGCAAGAAACGAGGAAAAAGGGAAGCACGAAAAGTTTGAAAACTTATGGAAAGGACCCTACAAGATCTCAGCTATTCAAGGGAAAAATGATTTTCTACTACAGGAGATGAATGGAGAAGAATGTTTAGGAGGATCAGTCAGCGGTAGGCTTCTTAAGAATTATTATTCTTGATGCAGTTTTTAGATTTCTCACTATCATTGTAAATATCAGTTTAACTTTCCTGCAAAAGTGTGAAGCGGAGAATCACTGAAGCTTGGGGCTCGAAGTTAAGGCTATAAATTTTTATTGGTTTTTTTTTGTTTTCAAAGCCAAGTCAGTCAAATTAAAGTCAATTTTGAGTCAATTTTAAAGTCAGTTTTCAATCGGTTTCAGTTTGTCACAAATCAGTTTAAGTTTTCAGTTTTGAGTGAGTTTTTAGAATTTGACTCCATGGCCAATGGGTAGGCACTTGGTCTACAGTGTTCTTGGCACCTCCAAGGAGATACCATCCCTAGCTGGAGCCAATGTTAGTGTCAATATTTTCATCCTTCCACCATTGATCACAATTAACTCTTTCATGTCATTTTCGGGGTCCCATTTAGAAATGTTTTATCATTCCATTAGGTCATGCAAAAAATTGGTCACTTGGTGCAGATTTTCATCAAAGTTCACTCATTTAAAAGGAAAATTCATCTCATTTCTTGTTGGCTCACTTTATCACATTTTGAGTTCCCATTATTCATGAGTCTTTATCACCTTTTCAGTCATATCATCATGAAATCCATTCATTCAGTGTGTTCATTAGGTATTATGGTTTTCATTATTCATTAGGTCTTAGGGTTTTCAAGGTCCAATAAATCATCATTTCCATTGCATAAAAGACCAGCAAGACTAAGAGTAATCAATAAATTTACTTTACTATGCAAAGTTGAAATGTAATATTTAATTTTGATTTCATTGTGTAATTTTTATTTCATCATGTAATTTCATGTTTTCTCAATATGTCATAAGTTCATGGTTCCAAAATTAGTTGTCAACTCAAATGTTTCATGTTTCAATGTTTCAAATGATCAATCTCCAAATCAGAAACAAAAGTGAAAGATAAATATGTCAAAGTTTAAAGTGAATGAGAAGAAAGAAAAGTGGGTCCCAAAGGAAAATGCATTCAAATCATCAAGTATACAGCCCACCACAAGACAAATAAAACACTCATTTTCTCTCCCAACCATCGAGCTCACACTCCATCAGCTCAAAAAATCAATTTTCAAGGTAAAATTCAAATTTTGGGTGGCACTGCGTTCTTGGAGGTTAGGCATTGCACTCCTGGAGAAGGGTGTTGCGCACTTGGCAGTGAGGCGCTAAGCTTCCAAAATTGGCCTTGCGCTCATGTCCAGTTTCATCCAAAACCATAAAAACTTCATCCAACTGCTCAAAAACACCAGAAAAGGATTTATTTACCTCAATATAAGTAATTAACACCATTTCTACCCTCCTAGCATTTTCCATTTAAAAATTTAAGGTTTTAAATTTCTCATTCAAGTTTTCTAAGTGTTTAAGCTAAGCAACCCTAGATTTCATTCCTACAACCCTAATTTGTTCCCTAAACCCTACATTCCCTTCCCATATCACATTAAACCCTAATCATATCCCTACATCACTAAATCCTTGTCCCCAAACTAAATTTCCCAAAGACCCTAGCTCCTAGACTACACATTTTCTCGGAAGCATCGCTATATCTGTAATCAATTTCCCTATCTCATTTCCCTAATTATTTTAATCCTATATCAGTTCCCTAACCCCCTTCCCTATTCCCCCAATTTTTCCTACCCCCATCCCCACTCCCTAAACCTATTTTCCACTCCCCTTTCCCTTCCCTAGGGTTTCAAAAATAAAAAACACTATGGAGGAGGAAGACATACATTACATGGAGGAAGAGGAGGACAAAGAGGGAAGGAGACCTCACAATGGAGGAATAATTTTGAGGCTTGAGCCCACCAACACTAGAGAACTGATAGCCTCCCCTATGACAATATCTTGCTTTGAATATGTTGGTTGCCTTGATTTCAATAAAATGATCCAAAGAGTTCAACACCATCATGTTTTGAGCAAAGTTTTCATTTAAAACCTCAAATACAATCAAGCGACCCTTGCAGGTGTGACCTTCACCATATCCACACCTATCACTACTGCTTCCACAGGGATACCAAACATGGGTGAGAAGTAGTTTAAAGCCAAAGACTTGGATGACCAGTATTATGAACCATTCATCAAACCAAGGTACATAAATGAGAGAAAGAGATTCTTCGCTTTCAATTACCTTCTTGATAGGTATACCCCTAAGATGAAAATCATCATGAAGTACTTCTCTTGTGAAGGAAGGTTCTCCAAACTTTACACTTATCATATTAGACTGCTTATGCACTTCAAAAGAGTCAAGTTTCTTAATATCCCATACTATTTGTTCAGGAGCATAGAAAAAATGGCCTACATGGTACAAAAAAGAGAATATGTTCAACAAATGAATAGCCTCTTTCATCACTCCTTGATCAAAATCATTGTACTCCATCATCTAGATCAGTTGCACATTTCATGGTATACCTTCATTGCCCATGATGTTTTCACTACTCCACAAGCTCAGCATGTTGAAAACATCCCCCCTTCATCTCATGCCTCTGCATCTGTTCCTCCATCATCTCAGCCTACTAGACCCATACCAACACCATCATCAGTATTTCAGAGTCATATTGGGTCGTCTAGTAGAGTTGTGGTCAAAGAGCCTACAAATACCAAAGAGGCTGAGAAAGACACATTGGCTAAAACATATCAGAGAGGGCATAGGCAGGTGTTTACCCCACATATTGTGGGAGGGACCTTTCCTTCTTCATCAGAAAAGTAGGTACAAAAGGGAAAGAAAAAGTAGAAAGAGGCAGTGGTGCATGAGGAAGTCATGCAAGAGCATAAGGACCCTCATGATGAGGAAACATATTTTGACCTAGTTGACTTGGATCAGTAGGATGATCATGAGGCCTCCAGTTTGATTATAAAATAGAAGGATTCCCAAATTAGAGAGCTGCAAACTAATTTGGATAGAGCTCATTTTTTCATTTCATTTCTTAAGCAGGAGAATAAGCAGCTAAAGAATAAGCAATTTCTTATGGAGCTAGAGCTGCTAAAAACAAAGAGAGGTAAATCCATGATAACACCCAAAGAAGTAGAACAAGTCCAAAGATAAGGGGTCTTAAGAGGGCTTTACAGTAGCAAAATATTGAGGATGAAAAACTCACTTTTGAGGAGAGGATTTCCAAGGAGGTTGAAGATGACAGAGAGATATGGCTTGTTAGGGTCAACATACACCTTGATAAACTCCTCCACAAGGAAAAAAAGGACAAAAAAATGCTCAAAAACATGTCTAACAGGTATATCACAGGAAACAAGGTCTGTAGCATTAAACTCAAGAAATTGGAGGAAAAACATAAGAAAACCCTAGCCAAGAAAAAATAAGGACACAAGCTTGAAATCCTTGTTGAAGGATCCCTCATTTCTTAGCACACTTCATCAAGCTTCCACAGTACAATTTTGGAGAAATTTTGAGCATTTTTTTATTTTTTTGGGTTTTTACAACTTTTGGCAGTTTTAGTAGAGTTAGACTACTAGGAGCATAGCGCCCTAGGCGTTGCACTTATTTGAGGAGGCTTGAAATGAAAAAATGAAGGTATCATTGGATTAAAAATGATAAATATAGTCAAGGTAGGCACTCTTCTAAGAAAATTTGGGAAACCTGGCAGGTGAAAAGGTCAAAAAACACTCAAAAAATCATGTTTCTGCCCTCTTTTTCAGCTAGGCGCTACTCTCCTGACTAGTCTTGGGAGAATGAATTTTTGGAGGATTGAATCTTATTATTTTTGAAAACCAAGGACATATTTGGAAACTAGATAGGACAGGATTTCCAATGAGAAATCCTGAGCTCAAATTTTACATCAGAACCCCCTTCAAAAGTTGAGATGAAGTTGGCGCTACGCTCCTGACCTTTCTATGTTTTTCCTGATTTTTTCCAGTTTTCTCGGTTTCACCATGGAAAAATAATGTTTTTACCAATGTAATTAATGGATTTAAATTTAATTATGACTTTTTAAAGTTACCTAGGGGTAAATAAATAGGATAAAGCTCTTTGAGAGGATTCATGAATTAGTTTCACTAAAGCTAGGGATGAGTCAGTTTGACCACCCTACACTCAAGGTTTGTAGTTCAGACTTCTGTGGATTAGCTCCACAAATCAGGGATTCAAACCCTAAGGTTGGGATAATTTTTTGCATGCCTATATATTTCATTTCTAGACTCATTTCATAGGTTGTATGTTGTTTTATTGATAAGAGACACTAGTGTATTTAGATTTTGGCAGGAATATAATGGATAAGTTGCAGCTATTCTTTTGGGATTCATGTGGTACTATACTTTGGCATAGTTTCTTCTTCTATTTCATATGTATGAATGGTTTTTACTTTCCATGTTCGTTCCAGTTCTATGATATGTTTGATTCTCAAGTTTTATAAGAAGAATACATCTTTTATGCTATGTTTTAGGAGAATCACCATGATTTGTTTTAGTTTCTTCGGTTTAAAAAGATTCATGTACTGTCATGCTATTTTTAGCACTTCACCAGTCTGATCCATCTCACCTAAGAATCCTAAAGCGTTAGAGTGCTTACCTACCTTTCCCCATTAGATGTCTACAATTCTGACCTTATTTTCCCTTACCTAGTTACCTCTTTGACCTAATTCACTCATCTAGCACCCAAATAAATCAAAACCCTTGTGCTACTATACCTAGCCTAAAACCTAATTTATCTAGCCATCTTGGTTGTGATCCCTTGGAGAGAGCCCTCTCATGCATAGTAGGGCTAGCTACTTGGCGAGAGCTTGATATGTGGTTATCTTTATTGGTCTCTTCTCAGCCTCAGAGATCTAGTGGAGTGATAACAACTTCTTTTTGTCTTATTTCTTTTTGTTTTGTGTACTTGTAGATGATTGGTTATTCTTGCTCTGATTTGTAGTAGCAAGCTCCTTTCCCTTGTTTTGACTAGCTTGGGGATATTTTTTGGGTTGAGCATATTTTTGCTGAGCTGTCCTCTTTTGAATAGGGGTGATAGGAAAATATCAGTTTGTCAAAGAATATTGTCTCTGTTGTGAGCTAAGAGAATTAAGATACCCCTGTTGATAGTCATCAGATTGGACCTCCAACTCATCATCATTTGCAAGAATATAATCCTCATCTTTCAGTAAATCTATTTTTTCAATGTATTCTACATCCTCTATAAGGAAGATAGGTTGTCCACCTTTTGTAAAGAAACGATTCTACTCTATAATCTCATCTTCCTCTTCAACCCCTTAAGCATAGTTCTACTACAAATTAGTGTGGATCTGTTGTTGGGATGGTTTTTCTGGAGCTCTTTGTTCCCTCTGTTTAATTCTAAACTGAGGTTGTTGTTGATGACCTTGGAAATTAGGATTTTCGAACATGATTTTTTGGTTTCCTTTCAGTGATAGACATTATATCCACCATTGTATCCATAGTCCTGATCAAAGTATCCAATTTGGTATCAAAGGATGTGAATGGTTCTTCCTAATTTTCACCTTTCTTTCACCTTTTGTCTTTTACTTTTTTATCATCAAATTTGTTTCGAAACCAACCACGTTTTTCTGCATCTCCTCAAGTGTTACAGGGCTTCTTTCTCGGATCTTATATGCCATATCAGAATTAAAATCATCTGTATAGTGCAAGAGAGACAAACCTGGAGGAGGCTTGATATCACTGGGGATTGAGTTATATGCCCAATTAAAGTGAGCAGTAAAATTCTAAACAGAATCATTAGAATTTCTTTTTAAGTTTTCATACTTAGAAAGAACCTAAACTAGATTCTTTTTCACTTCCCATATAGCTATAAATGCATATATTAATTGCTCCATATTTTCTATGGAATGGGAAGTCAAATAATGGAACCATGTTTTTACATCCCCCAAGAAGCTTTGGGCATTGATTCTCATTTTTTCATCATCAACATCAATCTCTTCTAAATCAATGAAATCAGTGACCCTCACTAAGTGTTGTTGGGCACTAATCTTTGAGGTTTCATCAAAGAGAGCAAGTATTTGACCATAGCCTTGTGGCAAGGTTGCAAGTTGACTAGGTAAAACTAGAGATGAAAATATCGCCATGAACCTTGCTGAGTGTGGTGCAGGAGTAACAATGGGAGGGATAGACTGAGAAGGCTTGTGAGGAGGAAATGATGTAGAAGGGATGGAAGAAGTGGTAGCAACTGATTGAGATGTTGTTGGTGTGAACAAATATTCTTACTGATAGTGGATGATAGCTTTCTCAGATGTATATTGGAACTGGTTAGATAATTTTTTAAGTTTATCAAACTGACTCCAAAATTTCCTATCAAAATCTGACTTGGATTTGGATTCTACATATGATGTACTATCTTCAAGATTTAGAGAATCAAATACTATTTCAAATAATGATGTAACTTCAGACAACCTCAAGGGATCAAACACTACTTCAGACAAGGAAGTTTCTGACTTTTATCTAAACAGAGATAATTCAAATTTTAGATCGAATGGAATATCTTCAAGTGATAATATTTTTGCAGGCAATGATGTAGACCTTAACAATGAAGATGGACCTGACTGAATCTCTGAGTGTTGAGATCTATGCTTTCTGATGAGTTTCTCTAGATATTCAACAGGAGAAGTTGGATGTGGATTAGGATTCAATCTTGTGTATCTTTTGGACAATTGCTCTTTGGTTTCTACACCTTGGCTCTCTACAACTTTGAATCAGCCTTCACGAACACTAGGGCCTATCACCTACAGGCCTAGAATTAGATGAAAAGTAATAGTACACCGAGGGAATATATGTCACTTTTTTCCCCAGCAATGGCGCCTGAATGTTAGCACTCCTCTAGTTCTCCGAAGGCTGAAAATGAGACTGACAAAGGTAACCAAAAACCACTTTGACCTAGTAGCTAGCCCTACTAGGTTGATTGGGCTCTATCAATGAGATCACAGTCAAGGATTGACTATGATATGAAGGATATTAGGCTAGATATAATAGGCTCAGGTAGGTTTTGAGTGTTTTAGGGTTTAATGTTGGATCAGGGATGAAACCAAGTAGCTTGGTCTAGGTATCAAAAGGGTTTACAACTGCAAATATATAAAGGAGAAAGGTAGAAGTGGGTCTATGATGACTTTAGGGTTTTGTGGGTATGGTGGAGGGTTTGAAAAAGTAGAGGGATTTAATGAGCATGTTAAATCATGAATTCATTAAACTGGAAGCATGAAACACAAAATGACATTTTCATATAAACAAAGCTAAATTAATAGAATTATGCCTATGAACTGTAAGGAAAGCCAATGAAGATACAAGATATGGAAAGAGGATATATATATCATTCATTAAAGACTATAACAGAGAAAAAAAATGATCATAAACTCACTGCACATGAATTCCTAGATAATAGATGCAACTGCATCCTTTGATTTCTGAATATGAAAGTGAAAGTACAAGCTACAAAAGTTACAATCCTCTGATGTCCAACTAGTGAAATGACTCTAAAAATGATAGATATAGATAAAAACAACATCTCCCCTCTCTCAGGGGTCAAACACATCAGTTGTGGAGCTGATTAAATGATATTCTCAACAAACCCTAATGTCTAGTGAAGGTCAACCAATTCACCTAATGATAGAAAAATAGATACATTTGACAAAAAATACATCAACAAGCTTATATCTACCCTATTTCACTATTTACAAGCTCAATTACACATCATGACATAATAAAATCATCATAATTCATCAATTACACATGTAAAAATTCAATTTGGGTCAAAATTCCTGTGAAAAATGCCTGCTGGAGAATGCACAGCGAATTCTGGAGAAAGCGCAAACGTGCTAGGGAAAAGGGCAATTTGAAGGCCTTCCAGGTGTCCAAATGTTGATCTGAAAGTTTTTATGGATATCTCTAGATGTATAATATATGATAGGATGTTAAATAACTCAAAAACGTGTCCCATAGCCCTCCAAATATTCATTCTCCCAAAAGTACTCAAAAAGTGCAGCGTGGCCTCCAAAAAGAGGGAAAAAGGTCATTTTTTGCTAGTTTTTGGGCATTTTGACCCTCCCAAAGTAGTTGACATGGCTCCAGCACTTATTAGGATTGAATTAATCACCAATATAAATCCATCAATGTTGATAGTGCATCAATTTGACCTCCCCAAAAAAAGCGCAGCGTGGCCCACGCTGCGCTTTTGCTTGTATGACTGGTTTTCAAAATTTCCAATTTTGACCAAAAACTGACAAAAATCAAAATTTTCTCCACAACTCCTCAAAATTGGTCTATAGATGCCTACCAAGGTATTTTATGCTACTAAGGAAGCCTCAACAAGTATCTCCAAATTACCCTTCTCCTTTTGACTAATTAGGGTTTCTTTTAGTTTTTCTTGCAATTGTTTGAATTTGACTTTGTAAATTTGATCCTATGTAGTCGTGGTTGGCCATGTGTTTTTGTAACTTGTTGTATCTATTAGCCTTTTCAAGGAGCTTATCCAAGTAAATATTGACTTTCCCAGGCCAAAAATCCCTATTTTCATTGATTTCCATAGCTATCCTTTCTTTAAATGTCAACTCTTCATCTGGTGCATTTTTCTCTCTTTCTTTCTGAAGTGCCCTTCGGAGACCCATGGTCCTTGGCCTTTTCATTGTCACCTTCTCTTCATGCTTATCTAAATCTTTATTTTCAGCCACTTCTTTTCCTTTCACATCTTTCATATTAGCATTAAATTGATTTTTCTCTAAAGGCAATTGCTTTACCTTCAACTGATTGTTTTCTTGCTCTAAGAAGGAAATTATGAAATTGGCCCTTACCAAATTTTCCTAGAATTCCTTGATCTAAGCATATTTTTCCTTTATGACCTTATGTAGGTTTTCATGCTCTTCGCTGGCCTCCAAGTCTACTATGTCAATGTCATGATGGATGAGCTCCTCATCATGCAAATATGTCTCATGCTGTAATGGTAATCCCTGCTCTGCTGATGTGGGTTTGGGGCCTTCCTCAATTTGAGGAGAAAACAGAAACCTTATACTGTGGTATGTCTAAGTGACCTCAATCTTCCTCCTCATTGAAACTGTGCTAGGTGAGCCAACCTCCACATGTCTAGATGGTGTTGATGGTGAATATGGTTAGCTAGGGCTAGTAGGTTGGCTACTAGAAGGAAAAAAGACATCTTCTTGCATGAAGGTTTCCCAAGAGATTTTCTTTTTCAAGATGATGTAAAGCAATAATTTTGATCAGATAATGGTGGAATAGGCTTCCTTCAAGACAACTTTTCTTATGCTAAACTTTTTATGCCATCTTTTCCAAACTTCTATAGAGGTAATATAGTGAATTGAGTGGCTTTACCCCTATGAAATGCATGAGAAGTCTGACATGATACCAAATAGTCTATAAAATCCTCCCTCATAGTTGAATTACTTCATGATGATCTTCATTAATGGTGCATAGTACTCAAGGAGGTGCCTAATAGGAAAAATCTTCTTCATGTGTTGTTGATAATGTCTTCTGAGATAGGGCTAGTAATTTTGAATGTCTAGGTGTTGATTTTTAAACCATTTTTCACCATGATTAGGTATTCCCGTGGCCTATGCTACTACATCAGTTGATATAGTGAAAGTAACCACTGCAAACATGACCTTATATTTTTTTAGCTAAGTGGCAAACAATTTGGTCAATGTGGCATGGTATTTGAATTCCTCAATTTGTTCACAAAAAGGAAGACGTCCTACCCTTTGAAAATGTTGTTTGGATAGCAGTGAAGACATTACTTCATGAATGGTTAAGGGCTCATATCTTATCAACTGTACTCCCTTATTTTAAGGCTTATTATCCTCCATTTGATTGTTTGCAAGGGGAAAAACCCTAATGGGACAAAACAAGGAAAGGGAGTGAAGGGATAGGATGAAGGGGTTAGTAAATGGATATGGGAGTAGGAAAATTTAGGGAGGTGGACAAGGGTTTTAGGGAAGTATAGGAAGTGAAATTGAGTGGAATGGGTATGGGAAAAGAGCTAAGAAATTTTTACACAGTCCTAGCTAGGAAAACAACCCAAAATTGCAGCATTAGGTAGGGTCTAGGGTTTGGGGCTTAGGAAATGGGAATGAAAGGGTGTGAAGGATATGGGAGATGGTTGAGAATGTGAGGGAAGTTATAAAGTCTACGGGAAGTGTGTTTACCTTGCAAATTTTGAGAAGATGGTTCAGCCAATAAAACGTAGCGTAGAGGCCAATGGAGGGCTTACACTCTAAAACAATGAAACTGAGATGCAAGGAGGGGATTTTGAGGTGTAACTTGTATAATGAAGCTGAACAACTTGATAGCCTTCAGAAACCTTCTGAGAATGATTTTATGCCTTTGAGAGAGAAAGCGCAGTGTCTGGAAGAAAACACAGTGTGTAACCTAGAAAGCGTAGCGTGGATGCTTTGGCATCAAATTTTGGATAGTCTTTGACTTGATTTTTCTGAGATTGCCTTGGTAGATGAGAGAGAACTCTTTGTTAATGAGGTTAATGATAAAATGAGTTGAATTGGTCTTTTATAGCTTGTATTAGTCACTTTTATTCATAGTAGTGGGATGGCCCACTACATATCTTTTCATTTTTCTTTGAAAACTTGTATCTTTGAAACTTTCTTATGCAGCTTTAGGAACCTATTACATTTTTGAAACATAAGTTACATTTGAAACCAAAATTTATTGAACAACTTTACCTATTAACACTCCTCATTTTCTAGATTTTATGCATGGAATGACAAATTTGGTGACCTTAACCCTAATGTCCTAATGGTGACACTGAAATGAACGAAATCATGATGATGTTGACTGGAGTGATGACGATGATATTTTATTTGGTGGTACACTAAATTGTGTGATGAGAAGGACCAGCATGTAAATTTTTTTAAAGGAGTAGAAATAGCCCTAGACACACTATTTAGTGACCAAATTTTTACTTTGAAGACCTAATGAAATGAAAAAAAATTGACTTTGAGAACCTAACAAGAAATTGTAAGAGACCATTTCATCACTGGCGACAAGCTGAACAGACAGACACTAACACCCCATATCAGAGTTGGTGAAGCTTACGATGGGGTATATTGAGGTGCTCCTTCCGCAAATGTAGCCACACTTTGTCACCCACCTATAATTTTTGTGGCACCCAATGTTGATCATGTTGCTAATTTTACTTGGCATTGGCTTTGTACAATATGTTATGAACCTATTGGTGGATGTGTTGAATTCACTCAATAATGTTGTTCGCCTTGTCAGTTTCAAACTGGACATGATCCAAATCGGCCTGAGTATCTACAAATGGCATGGCTACGTCAATGGGACATAGTGGTTAGGATCCCAAGCCCACATAAAAGGATTTGTATCTGATTGAGTTATGGAGAGCCCAATTATAGATGTGTTGTACATAGGGGAGGCTCTCATCCCATGTGCATGGATGGTTTGAGTTGTACATGCATAGAATGTACATGATCATCCTGTTGACAACCTCCGTCTGGCCATCAGTTTGGGGATGGAAATTTGTTGACTTGGTGAGCATGGTCTCTAGCATTGACCAGAGGCTGGACCAAAATGTACTGAGGAACTTGTTGTCCCGATCTGAGATGATAGACTATGGAATCCCAAAGTGTACCCACATTCATTCAAAGAATATTTTAGCAGTCGTTTCTGTTGTGATATTCTTCTAGCGTGGCGCCATAATTGCCATCTTCGAGAATCTGTCGATGACCACGAAAATACAATCTTCTGCCATGCTTATTAGAAGGAAGGCTTGACGTGTAATCCATGGAGATGGATTCCCAAGGTCAACTAGGGGTAGGAAACAGAATATAGAGGCCTTTCTTATTGATTTTAGGTTTGGAAATGTCGTAGGCAGTGCAGGATCTGATGTAATTCCCAACATCCAGTCGAAGGATTGGCCAATAAAAGTACTTCTCCAGTACTACCATTGTTTTCTCGACCCAAAAATTCCCAACGACCTGACTCTTGTGCGCTTCCAAAATCATCTTGGCACTCTCTCTTGAAGGAACAAGGTGTCCCAAGTGACATAACATTGCATCTTGGAGGTGAAAATTTGGAACTTCTTACCCTCCAAGAGCGTCTTGTATGTGTGACCAAATTTTGGATCACTCTTGTAAAGAAGCAGCCAATCAGAATTTGCATGCCCAGAAGGGTTGAGCACGATGGTTAGCACCATTATTTTCGGTCGGATGAGGTATTCTGTAACATTATTGGTGCTTCCCTTCTTGTACTTGATGTTTAAATGAAACTATTGCAGATATGTGGACCACTTCTTATGGCGATTTTTCTGCAACTTCCCTTGTGTCTGTATGAACTACAGTGGTCGGTGGTCTGTGTGGATGAACATTTCCTTCCCCAAAATCTAATGTTTCCATTGTATGTTATGAATTTAAGTTCATAACCGTTAAATTGTTCTTTAAATTAATTTAATTGTTAATATAATTAGTTAGTTAAGTAGTTATTTAGTAAAATTAAGAGACATTATTTCCCAAGGGACATGTCTCTCTAATTGGGCATGGCCAGTCAACTACTATTTAAGGAGCATCGGCTTTGCCTTGTAATCATCAATTCAATTCATATCAATAAATATTTATTTGTTTTATCTCTTGTCAAGCTTTCAAAAATTATTGAGCCTAAGCATACAATTTAGTTGCTCCAGCTGGTATCAAAGCAAGTTGTTCACTAGATAGGAACCACGCTTGTGGACTGCTGGCCCTATCGACACCTCACTCTTCTGATTATTGTGTCGTCGTACATGCTACTATGCAGGACGCTAATCTTTGGCCATTGTGCTGACTCAACCGTGACGTTGTGCAGTCCACATCCAAAATCCACGGTGTCGCTATGTAGTCTGCATCCAAATATATGGTGTCGATGTGCAGTCTGCATCCAAAATCCACGGGATGCTAACAGATTTAGGATAGTGCAGGCTCAATCGGTTGTTAGATTTAGGATAGTGCAGGCTCATCGGCTCTGGTGAGAAAACATGCCTTTACACATCCGAACCAGTGTGGTCAGGGGATAGGATAGTTAAATTTTAGTTTTTTATGGGTTGACCAATAATTATAAATCGACGAGTGTGACAGATCTCTTGTTTTTGAACGACAAATTTTTTGGATGGTTGGTCGATAATTATAACTATTGGTTATATGGTATATATATATATGTTAAAATTAATAATTATATAATACATATATAATTTATAATTTATATAATAATTATATAATTAAAAAAAATTGGGGTCTTCTAAGAAAAGGAATAAAATGACGAATGCCAATAACAACGATGAAATAATTTTTTTTTGAGAAGAACTCACTAAGATTAATGAACACATCAAAAATGTCAAAAATTCAATAAATGATTAAGACAAAATGGCCAAGGATATTGCATATTTAAAAGACATGATGAGGCAACATTTTGGGAAGGCTAGTCCACCGTCACCGACACAAAGCCCTAAGACCCCAGAAGACGAAATTCTCCAAATCACGACTTCCTAAAAGATCTATAGACACGAATACCACAAGTGCACTTTGAAGGTACTCGATACTATACTGGGTCACCAGAAATGAACCTCTTTAAAATTAAAAATGAATTACCTAAATATGATGGTAGAGACCATAAGGACACCATCGTTTGGGTAAACAAAATGGACACCATTTTCTAATAAAACTTAGCATTAGGTTCGCAATAAAAAGTCAAAAAAACATCCAAATACGTATAAGGAGAAGCATACGACTGGTTTATGTGGTGGTCCACTAAATTTAATGGTCTTTCATTCAACTAGGAAAATTTTAAGAATTCTCTGTTGAAAATGTTTCATGACGAGGAATAGGATGATGTATACGAAAAATTTTTCACCTCAAGAAGAAAGGATCGGTGAGTGAATACACTCATGAATGGGAAGTATAAGTAGTAAGGCAAATAGGATTTTTAGATGAAGAATTATTAAAAATGTATCGTTGTGGCATCAAGGACTACATTCGGGAAGAATTAAAATTATATAAAACCAACACTATTGAGGAGGCCAGACATGCGGCCATAATTTTCGAATGAAAATATAAACTCCATAGAAATCCATATGCCAATAATGAGAAGGAAGTTAGTTATGAGAAGGGAAAATCAAGTAGAACATCCATGGAAAACTCGAGAAAATACATTTCCCCACCAATGCGCAGTGAAGGAAAACAACCATCTAATGTTGAAAGGAAAAAATAAGGGAAATGTTGGAAGTGTGAAGACGAATATTTCGTAGGACACAAATGTAAAACCCAAAAAAATTATAACTATGAAGCAGAACAAGATGAAGAATCACCAGAAAATAGCACTGATGAAGAGAGCAATGAAGAAAATGAAAACCAAAATCCAGAACTAGAAGAAGATATGCCACGAATCTCGCTTGCAGCCATCATAGGGATAGCTCAGTCGCAGACATTAAAACTTAAAGGCCACATCAAGAAGCAGAATTTTATAGTCCTAGTAGACTCAGGGAGTACACACAACTTCGTAGATATTAGTATTGTGAAAATACTAAACATTTTTGCTTATCCTGTAGCAGACTTAAAAATAATGGTAGCAGGGGAAATGAATAGATGGAGTAGGCAAGTGCCACAAGGTCAAGTTGCAACTAAGCGAATATGAGATGGAATCTAGTTTTTATACAGTTTCCCTAGGAGGAGTAGATGTCGTTTTAGGGGTACAATGGTTGCAAACACTAGGTACATATTCAACAAATCATATAAATAAATTCATTAATTTTAAAATGGATAGAAGAAAATACAAGTTGTTGGGGTTCCATGCCCCACCTACTCAAGTTATCTCTGCTCAAAAAATGAAAAAAATCATTCGCAAAGGAGCTCCAACATTTTTTGCACAATGTCAACAATTTGAGTTACTATCGATGGAAGGGAGCCCACAATCAACAAAAATTTCATCCTTGATCCAGAAATACGATATGGTTTTCCAAGACCTACCAATGGAGTTATCCCCTCAAATGAAGATTGAACACATTATCGAAGTTAAACCAGACTCCACACCAGTAAATGCTAAACCATATTGTTACCCACATCATCACAAAAAAAGAGATAGAACGATTAATATAGGACTTGTTGGAGCATGGGATCATAACAAAGATTATAATCCCATACGTTGCACCCATGGTACTAGTTAGGAAGAAATATGGATCTTTCTGATTATTTATAGACTACAGAGGATTGAATATGATCACTATTAAACATAAGTTTCTGATCTAGTTCATTGATGAGATGTTGGATGAGCTACACGGTGCAGAATATTTTTCAAAATTAGATTTAAGATCAGGATACTATCAAATACGGGTAAGATTAGAAGACATTGAGAAAACAAATTTCCAAACCCATGAAGGGCATTATGAGTTCAAATTCATGCCGTTTGGACTAATTAATGCACCGACCACCTTCCAAGCTACCATGAATGATATTTTCCACCCATACTTGCTGAATTTTGTATTATTCTTCTTTGACGATATCCTTGTTTATAGTAAGACATGGAAGGCACATTTCAAACATTTGGAGGCAGTGCTATCTATTTTAGAACAGAATCAATTTTATGCCAAGTTGTCAAAATTCACCTTTGGGAAGAAAGAAGTCGAATACCTTTAATATGTTATATCTAGTGAATGAGTCAAAGTAGACCCCAACAAAATTATAGCAATCAGATATTGGCCTAGACCTAGGAACGTATCTAAGCTAGGAGGGTTTCTAGTTATAACCGGTTATTACAAATGGTTTATTAAAAACTATGCGCATTTGACATCCCCCCTAACTAATTTATTAAAGAAGAATTCTTTTCAGTGGGACAATCAATCATACAACTGTTTCGAGAAACTAAAGGAATTGATGTCAACCACACCAGTACTAGCAACTCCTGACTTCTCCAAACCGTTTGCAGTTGAATGTGATGCTTCAGGATTTGGAATAGGAGCCGTATTTATGCAGGATAGCCACCCTATAGCATTTGAAAGCCGAAAAATTAATAAAAGAGAAGGGTTAAAATCAACGTATCAAAAATAAATGCTCTCCATCATATACGCATTAACAAAGTGGTGCCAATACTTGCTTGGAAGTAAATTCCCAATCCGAACTGACCACAACAGTATTCAATTCTTACTTCAGCAAAATACTTTATCAACAAAGCAAAAAAAGTGGATGGAGAAGCTGTCAGCCTTTGATTTAGAGATATTACACAAAAATTGAAGGAAAATGTCATCGTAGATTCACTTTCACATAAAGATGACGACAACACAACTTGTGCTGCCATGATTACTGTTCCAGATTGGTTGGATGAAATACGAACTGAATATGCCAAGGATGAAGATTATGACTCTATGATTAAGAATATCAGTCAATATGTCAATTTTGAATGGAAGAATGATGTCTTATGGTATAAGAATAGAATTTACCTAACACCACCATCCAAAATAAAGTTGAAAATCCTAAAGGAATCGTTCAATTCACCTGCAATTGGACATGTTGGATTCTACAAGACTTACTACAACATTCAAAAATTGTTCTATTGGAAGGGCATGAGCAAGGAAATTCAGAAATATTTTGTTTAATGTGATATTTTCCAAAGAAATAAAAGTGAAAAAATTCCAACATCAGGTTTGTTACATCCCTTACATATACCATATCAGAAATGGGAAGAGATTTCAATGGATTTTATAGAAGGATTACCTGTATCTGACGGTAAGTATAAGATATTTGTCATAGTAGACAGGCTCACAAAGTATGCCCATTTTATGGCTATCAAGAAAACTGACACAACTAAGTAAATTGCGGAGACATTTTGTAAAATCATATACAAATTATATGGGTTTCCCAAGATCATTGTCAGTGATAGAGATGCAAGGTTCAAAGGAAATTTTTGGAAGGAATTCTGCCACCAGGTAGGAATATCCCTCAACATGAGTACAACCTATCACCCCCAAATAGATGGACAAACTAAAGTGCTAAATAAATGCTTAGAAACATATCTTAGTTTCTTTGTCACTGACAAGAAAAGTAAGTGGTCCCAATGTCTACACCTTGCAGAATGGTGGTATAATACCGCCTACCATACATCGGAAAAAATGACGCCCTTCCTAGCTCTTTATGGTTACGAACCACCTAGATGGAAGGAATTTTCACTTCTCAATTCTAAAGTTCAGCCATAAAAAACACTTGGAAGAAAACCAAAGAACCATTAACTTATTAAAAGAAAAACTATCAATGGTGCGTAATGGAATGAAACAAGTCGATCTACATTGCATTGAAAGAGAATTCAAAGAAGGAGATTGGGTCTTTGTCATGCTCCAACCTTACAAGAAATTATCGTTAAAGCAACAAGGAAAAAATAAAGTATCACAAAAATACTATGGGCCGTATCAAATAATCAGGAAGATAAGTATTGTATCTTATGGATTAAAGCTACAAGATAAGTGTTGAATCCATAATACCTTTCTTGTATCAAATCTTAAGAAGGTACTAAGGAAAAATCAAATAGCACAAACAGAAATACCGAAGATTGATGAAGAAGGAAGGATCATCCTAGAACGTGAGGGCATACTTGCTACCCGAGAAAAGGTTTTATGCTCCAAGACAATAAAATAATACCTCATCAAATGGAAAAATCTACCTGAGGAAGACTCATCTTGGGATTCAGAATATTTTCTTCATCAACACCCAAGTCTACCTATGCTTTGAGGACAAATCATCTTAAGGGAGAGGCAATGTTATGAATTTAAGTTCATAACCATTAAAGTGTTCTTTAAATTAATTTAATTTTTTAATATAATTAGTTATTTAAGTAGTTATTTAGTAAAATGAAGAGACATTATTTCCCAAGGGACATGTCTCTTTGATTGGGCATGGCCAGTAAGCTCCTATTTAAGGAGCACCGCCTTAGCCTTGTAATCATCAATTAAATTCATATCAATAAATATTTATCTATTTTATCTCTTTTCAAGCTTTCAAGAATTATTGAGCCTAAGCATACATTTTAGTTGCTCCATTGTCAGCAAGCCTGCATAATGGAATACATCTCTTTGTCATAAGTGGGATACTTTCAGACTGTGTCAGAAAATGTCTCACTATGATATGCCATAGGATGCCCCTGTTGATTAAGAACTCCCCCAATAGCATAGTCTAATGCATCTATCTCAGTCAAAGAATTTTTCTTTTGCTCCTCCCTTGGTGACTTGGCTCAAGGTCCAAGTGATATGATAGACTCCCAACATGAACCTGCGGTAGAAATTTGCAAGACCTGTAAAGCTGTGGAGATTTGTTAGAGTGGTTGGGGATGGCCAATCCTGAATGACTTGGATCTTGGCTGGATCCACGTGCACCCCACTCTCATCAATAATGTATCCTAAATACTGAAACTAGGTCATGCCCAAATTCTACTTCTCCAAATCGGCACACAACTTGTGTTGCTGCAGTGTTTGGAGGACTTGTCAGATGTGGTGGAGGTTCTCTTCCCAAGTCTAACTGAAGATTAGGATGTAATCCAAGTACACTACTACAAATGCATTGGTGAATGGTCGCAAGATGTCATCCATTAGCCTCATTAAGGTTGTGGGAGCATTCATCCACCTGAAAGGCATGACCAACCATTCGAAAAGGCCCTCCTTGGCTTTGAAGGTAGTTTTCCACACATCAAAGGGTTCGATTGGTACCTGGTGATACTCATACTTCAAGTCGATATTGCTGAAATATTTTCTCCCCTTGAGTTGTTCCAGAAGGTCATCAATCTGTGGGATCAGGTACCTATTCCCGATAGTGACCTTTTTCAGTGCCAGATAGTCAATACAGAGTCTCTAAGTCCCATCCTTCTTCTGCGCCAACACGATTAGGCTCCCATAGGACAATGAACTTGGTCGGATCTGACCTTTCTGTAGAAGATCCTGAATATGCCTCTTGATTTCATCATTCTCTATACTAGAGTGACGATAGATTGTTCCATTGGGAAGTTGTGCACCTAGGGTCAGATTGATGGTGTGTTTTTTCTGACAGTGCAGAGGCACCCCTACGGGTGAGTTGAAGATGTCCCCGTACTCCGCCATGACCTTGTCCATCTGTCATTGTCATGTGGAGGATCTCTGTCTGGAGGTCATAGCCACAGTCTTCTTCTTTACCTGAGGGCATATTATCAGGAAAACAAATTTCCCAGTTTTGGAAATGAGCTTACTACACTGTTTTGCAGTAACAAAAGATATGGAGGCAAGTGGTGCTACCTCCGGTATCCTGTACAACATATTTCCCAAAGTAATAATAACAACGCGAGGTTGGGACTCATACATAGCATGTAAATTACACAAGTATGAATGGCCTAATAATACATCAAAAAAATCAAGAGATAAATGTCACATAATACCTCATCCATGAAGGGCTTGATGCTGTAGGGAAGGTGACACTGATGGCTAACGCAGAGATCTCATCCTTGGTGAATCCACCTGATGGTGTACGAATATGGGTGTGTTGTGGTCGCAAGCCCAACCCCTTCACGACCTTTGCTTGAATGAGGTTATTTTGGCTCTTGTTGTCAATAATTAACTACAGCGGGGAACCCTTTACCCACATCTGGGAATGGAAGAGCTGCTCCCCCTCCTCTAGATCTTCTGGTTCCTCTTTATGGATCTTCGTGGTGGAAATATTTGCATTGGGCTTGACATTGATAATATACTTCCCTTTATCATTCCCCTTTTCAGGTTCTGATTCAAAGAAGGAGCATGCATTTGATTCAAAAGCCTTCATCTCGGCCATCGGCAACTACTTGGCATGACCCTCACTTGTGTTGTGAGTGGAGTTGTTATGGAACTCACACCACTTTATTGTGTCCTTTAGATTCACAATGTTTTTATTTGCTTGCGGCCTTGGTGGGTTATCTTGGGCCACCCCACCTTGGCTTTTTCCTTTGTTATGATGTTTGGGGGCACCTTTCCCTTGCCTATGATTCATAGATCCAAAGTCTCACTTTTCTATATGAAATTCTGCTTAATCTTGGAAGCATACCGATATGTTGCACCAAGCGAGGAGATGTTGAGGAACTCCATTTCCTCCTAAATGTATATGCACATAAAACTGTGGTACTTCAACACCAAATGTTTCTATAAATCTTTGATACCCAATTTTGTGTGCAAGGTATTGAACAGATTCGTTAGCTCATGCACATCTTGATCACTTTGCTGCCATAACGTAGTTCATTGTATGTACTTGCCCTCATTTCTCCCCACGGGATAATATTGTTCCTTGATGGCATCTTGGAAATAATTCCAAGTGAGTGCGGCCAAAAACAAAGGGGGTTCCCTCTCGTCCATTTTCTCACAGTAGGTTTCCCACCAGTCCTTGACATGGGGGCAAATTTGAGGAGTGAAAAAATAATCTTTTCTGGATTGGAAAAGTCATGAACCGAGAAATACCATTCTAATAGATTCAAATATTTATCTATGACTTCTATATATATTTGACCCTCAAATATGGGAATGTCAAATTTTACTTGTACCTTAAAAGGATTTGAGCCTCCAGAGTGGCTGCTTGATGTAGATGTGATGTTGGTGGGAAGTCATTGAAGGATCTTATAAAAGTTATCCATCATCGCGTTCCTTTGTTTCTCGAGGGAATCCTTAAGAAATATTTTGATATGATCTCCTGCTACCTCATCTTTATTTTTGTCTCCCATAGGCGACCATCGAGGTTTGCGAGGCTGATCTTGCAAAGGTTCAACCAGATCGAGCCCTAACTCCTTATACCCCGACCTCGTTGGGGACATGCAAAGAATGATCGAGAAAGAGCATACCGCTCTGATACCATTGATCCAGACTTATGAGGGAACAAAATAAAATACAGAAATACACATAAACGCGGAAATGTAGCGGAAATAAGACTTCATTTCATTAATATCACATAATTGAAATATGATTACAGAAAGAATGGAAATAAACTAGCTAGGGAAGAAGCATTAATCAAAGACCCATGTTTCTCTTGGTTTTCCCAAAAAATGTCGTTTAGCACCTCAAAATGGCTCTGAAAGTTCAGGACCCAAAAAAATGCTAAAAATAGTAAACAGTTTTACAATTAAGGAAACTAAAAAATTGAAAGAAACAATGGTGGGGCCCTAAGTGGAATAGGTAGGTGGCCACTAATATCCACCTGGATCATACTTTTATGTTCCCTTCATTATTCCGTCGAGCCCATAGGCACATTTTTCATGAAATGAATAAGGGTTGGGCTTAACCCATAGCCCCATCCATCCTGGCACAATCCTTCACGCCTCATTTATAACCTATCGGGGTCAATCTCCCAGGCTACGTGTATCGTGGGGTCTGCCCCCTTGTACTCTATTCAATGTTTTCTACCAACACGGCCATCCTCCCTATCCTAGCATTACCATCACAACAGTATCCAAAGCTACATGTTTGGTTAGTTGTCAGCCTCTCTGCGTCAAGCTTACCTGGACATTAGGCCCCTGTTCCATCTCCTCATTGGCATAATCGCCTGTACGTTGCATGCTTCCACCAATGTCAGTCCAAAACATCCCAAAAAATTCCTTCTAACATTACCTTATTTCACCTGGAGGTAGAGTCGGGTTAATCTCACTGTGGGCCCATTCTTTCCCAATAATATCACTACCGAGTTTGCATGGATTTCCTATGCGGCCAACCAACATCATCCCACTGAGTCCCTCCCGACGTACTCTCAATGGAACCACTTACCAACTGTTGGGACTAATTTACTAGGCCTGTGTGGAAGGAGGGGTCGTATGACCTCTCTTCCCATTGGCTAGTCCTCCCACTCATATTTTCTATCGTAGCCAATCCTACAAGTGTATCATCGTGTGGCATAACCGACATCATCCCATCAGGCCTTACCTGACATCTTCAACTTTTCCGTAATAATAATCCTTTAGGTGAACCTTAGCGGGCTGATGTGGTATATGGTCAGTCCCTAACCAATGGTGTTACCAAACATAACAAGCCCTACCACATACATCTATGACATCATCTCGTTATTCCTTGCTCGAAGTTTTCCATTGGGTCCTCTTCCTATCCTTCCAGGCTAGGTGTCCGGGCTTATGTGGGTTATGGGCTGACCCACCAACCAGTAGCAACATCGTTAGGCATCCGTCATCTTGTCGCATCATCCCATTGCTTTAATTCCGGCTCTCCCTCATTGCACCTTTAGATATGTTCCGGGAATAATACTCTGGGATCCCACCTTCAAGCCACATTGGTTACCTCACAAACAATAGAGCACTACCACCTATCCATCTGCGAGTCCTCAATCTCGGATCTTGGATCTCCAACTAAATTCCAATTTGCATTTTGTTATGAGGTTTCAAGAGTCCAAATTCCCGAGACTTCCAACAAAAATTTCTATTATGGATTCATCTGGTGACAATACCTGCTCCATCAAGTAAATAATACCCAGTGGCTGATTAAATTACTTTCTAAGAGTCGACTCGTCTGAGACTCCTCTAGCCATTTCATTCTCCTTGTCTCCAATCATGGGGCTTCTGGGCTGTCGTGTCATCCAATTAATCTAGCCGATGTCATCCTGACTATTCATATTATCAAATAGCCAATCCTTTTGGGTTTTCTTCGAGCCACATCTAGGGTTCAGATCAACGATGGGATAAGGTATCCTGATCCTCTCTCATAATTATAGGACTCGGTCCTTTCGTGTTGTGACCAATCTCATTTCAATCTTGTCCATGGCTTGGTTAGAGGACCTCGGTCCTACTTTCTTTAACAAATTAAAAGAGGATATTTTCAATCGCTCCACAGACAAACTCTATCATTGCACAAGCCTTCTCCGACTAATCTACCTGGTTGTGGCTCTGTCTCATAGGTAGAGTATAACTCTAGATATTATTCACCGAAACTTCGATGCTATGCTAGCGGTGATCTAATGCACTTCATGGAATTACGCCTCTTGAGCTTGGGTGTTAGATGCGCTAAGCAGGTTCTAGACCGTGGGCCTTCCCTACCCTCAGGTAGGGAATTCCTTGCATGGTGGAATAGGAAATCATGCACCCATTTCCTACCATGGGCTTGGCACAAGATTCTGAGAAGGTTCCACTTCACCTTCCACATGCCGACAATTCCAGAATACATGTTGGCCTTGTAGGTGGCTCCTTAGCACTGCTCAAAGGTTTCCGGGGAATTTGGTTACTCGCAGGGACCTATGCTCACTAATTTGAGAGTCCTCATGGCGGGAATGGAGATTGTTGCAACTACAAGGTTGGATGCCAAATGGTTAAGTGTGTTGGGCTCAATCGGCCCCAGGGAAACTACCCCTAACAATCATACACTATTTTCCTACCAACACAAAAACTCGCAAGAAATTTCATCAAATGTATAAAATGACCGACTCTATCCAATAGAGGGTCTTAAATGTAAATTGTACATTAATAAAAAGGGTCTTAGAAACCACTTCTTTTAATGGTTTCATTCAAACTGGTTTTTACCTAAAATATATCATTAAGTTTTTTCAATTTTGTTACTATATTATTAATGGGCACAGTTAGTAATTTTATTCAAAGTAATACTCCACCATAGCTCTCTAGCTTAGGAATTTTTGTTATGAGTTTCTTTTCATTTCTTAAAATCATATATTCTATGGTTTCCAATACTTAATCTATTGAACATATTTTATTTCTATTTCAAGAATCAACACACATGTACATATATACATATCTTCAACATACAATTCAAGGAAATATCCCTTCATAGTTGCACCATAGGTATACGCATAACGACATAGTTACAACCCCTATTTTCCATATCCATTATAAACAACAATGTAACATAATTCTTTAAATAAAAAATATTCACAAATACTTGTCTTTAAGTCTACAAGGAAACTAAGTCTGGGACTATGACTATCCACCCAATCATAGATGGTTGCAACCATTGTTACTTATAGTTGCCACCCCGAGCTAGATTCTTGAGTATGAGGGGGAAATTCTTGCTTCCAAGACCACATACAAGTTGTCAATTAAGTCAAGGAAGCCAAAGGACCTCCTACCTCAATCCCAACATTTTTTTACTTCTTTCTTTCCTACATAGGGAGTCCATAGGTGCCCAATCTCACCCCCAAGTGCACATACAAAGATTCACCCCCTCATAGGGAGCCCATAATCAATTGTACCAATCAGAAAAGTAACCAAATAATATGATCAAGTCTGTCTCTATTTCGGCTTCAGGATGGTCTCCTCCGAAGTTGTTATAGGGCTCTAGAGTGACTGTCTCAACCCATACACTCTAGGTGACTCAAGTTGTTACAAGGCTCTATATATATCATCCCACCCAATACCTACAGAGACCCAAGCTATTACAGGGCTCCAAATATCTCTTTTATAAACTCACAACCTCTAGGGACCCAATATTTCACAGGATTCTGGGATCTCATCTCAACCCACAACCTCGAAGGACCCTAAGTTGTTGTAGGGATCGAGAGACTAGCACTCAACCCACAACCTCTAGGGTCAAATAATCAATCTGCTTCTAAGAAAAGGTCTCTGTTCTACTTCTCCCAGAACCAGAATGGTTCTCCTGTCCTCATATCCTCCTTGTTCGAATTCCTTTCCTATTTTCCCAGTCAACATTTTTGTTCTTCTTATTTATTGATGTGTCCTTCATGTTTTCAGATTTGCAGCTGCTTCATAAATTCCTTCCCTCCTTTGTTGTAGTGTTTTCTCAAGAAAACATGGGCCTGAGTACTTTCCCTCAACCCATTTAATTTCAGGAGTCATTTCATTAACTCCTTTCACTAGCCACCCATTAATGGATGCCTTTACAATCTAGGTTTCTCCTTGGCACAAGAAACCACAACATCCCAAGCAGCAATTCTCCATCCCCAAATCTAGTATCTTTTTCCCTTGACTCAGTCCCCTCTTTCTTTAATTTCAACCTTGCATGAAATTTACATTAAATATATTACAAGACTCATATGAGAACTGTTGTTGGGGATGTCATAATGGAAGATGTTTTGGTTGATCATTTTCAATCCCTTCTCTCAGAACATTCCCTTGATATATCAAAGGCAACACAAATAATCACTAGTCCCATTCCTCTGATAAGGGTGATCTCCTTAGAATAGGTGGAAGATATTTTCAAGGGTATGGCCAGAAACAAGGCTCTGAGGCTAGAGGGATTCACAACTGAAATTTTTCCAAGAAGAATGGCACTTCATCGAGCAAGACATATTGGACATGGTGGAGGAGTTCAAGAGGATGAAAAGGTAAGCCTAGGTATCAACCATGCCTTCCTTGCTCTTATTCTAAAACAAACCATTCTAAATACCCCAATGGATTTCGACCAATTTCTTTATGCAATTCCATTTATAAAATTATATCCACTATCATGGTCAAACTGCTTAAACCTGTCCTTCCAAAGATAATTTTCCTGAGAAAAATGGATGTTGAAGGACATCAAATCCTAGATGGAATAATCGCCTCTTATGAAGTGGTTCAATCCCTCAAAGAGATTAAAGCTCCTGGTATTTGATAAAGTTGCACCTGTCTAAATCCTATGATTGCCTTAGCTCACCTTATCTATTGAGTACCCTAAAAGCCTTGGGTTTTTACCCAAGATGGATTAGATGGGTCTTTTCATTCATATATTTCTATTTCTCCTCCATCCTGATCAATGGATCCCCCTCAAAGCCTTTTAACCCCTCAAGAGTAATTCGCCAAGTATATCCTCTATCTCCCTTCATGTTCATCCTAGCTACTAAAGGTATGGGGAGGTATATCCAATATGTCACCAAATCCTCATAAATCAAGAGCCTTCATATATGGGGAGAGGATCTCCCTATCACTCACCAACAATTTGTGTATGATATCATGCTTTTCTGCAATTTTTCCTTATAGGAGGAGAGAAAAATAAAATACATCCTACAGGATTTTATGCAAGAATCTGGTACTTTGATAAACAATGATTAATCCAATATATTTTTTCCAATACTTCACCTTCTACCCAATCATTATGGGCTATAACCCTGGGTTTTGGCATTGGATCATTCCCCATTAAATATTTGGGTATCCCTATTGTGCTTAATTCCCTCTAGAAAACTTGTTAGCAGGATCTCATTCAAAAACTCCAATATAAACTTAATGGATGGGCATTCCAGGCCCTAAACATAGTAGGCAGAGTGGTTCTATTAGAGGTAATATTGCAATCAATTCTGATATATTAACTCGCAGGTATGGTCGCGCCAAAATGAATTTGTGATTCTGTGACATATTTTTAAGAATTTTCTTTGGAGTGGAACCCAACAATCTAAAAAATGGGCCTTAGTATTCTAGATAAATTTAATAAAGCCCAAACTAGTGGGAGGTCTCGGTCTAAGAAATCTGGTACTTTGATAAACAATTATTAATCCAATATATTTTTTCTAATACTTCACCTTCTACCCAATCATTATGGGCTATAACCTTGGGTTTTGGCATTGGATCATTCCCCATTAAATATTTGGGTATCCCTATTGTGCTTAATTCCCTCTAGAAAACTTGTTAGCAGGATCTCATTCAAAAAATCCAATATAAACTTAATGGATGGGCATTCTAGGCCCTAAACATAGTAGGCAGAGTGGTTCTATTAGAGGTAATATTGCAATCAATTCGGATATATTAACTCGCAGGTATGGTCGCGCCAAAATGAATTTGTTATTATGTGACATATTTTTAAGAAGTTTCTTTGAAGTGGAACCCAACAATCTAAAAAATGGGCCTTAGTATTCTAGATAAATTTAATAAAGCCCAAACTAGTGGGAGGTCTCGGTCTAAGGAATCTTGTACTTTGATAAACAACGATTAATCCAATGTATTTTTTCTAATACTTCACCTTCTACCCAATCATTATGGGCTATAACCCTGGGTTTTGGCATTGGATCATTCTCCATTAAATATTTGGGTATCCCTATTGTGCTTCATTCCCTCTAGAAAACTTGTTAGCAGGATCTCATTCAAAAACTCCAATATAAACTTAATGGATGGGCATTCCAGGCCCTAAACATAGTAGGCAGAGTGGTTCTATTGGAGGTAATATTGCAATCAATTCTGATATATTAACTCGCAGGTATGGTCATGCCAAAATGAATTTGTGATTCTGTGACATATTTTTAAGAATTTTCTTTGGAGTGGAACCCAACAATCTAAAAAATGGGCCTTAGTATTCTAGATAAATTTAATAAAGCCCAAACTAGTGGGAGGTCTCAGTCTAAGAGATCCAGAGATATTAAACAAAGTTCTAGGAGAAAAATTATGGTGGCATTGGTTAAAGGGTGGAACATGCCTATGAAATAATATTTTGACGAAGAAATATATATTGTCGGCTACCCAGGAAAATAAGCTAAGAGGGGTGGATATACCAAAAGGTTCATCAATATAGAACTTGGCTTCCAGAAACTGAGATATCATTCTGAATCATAAATTTTGGGAAATTATGGAGGAGGAAAAAATGATATTTTGGCAAGAGGCTTGGAAGCATCAAGTGAAGCTCTTTAGCAGGCAAGATATGGGTGACATTTCTTTGTTTACTGGAAGTTAAAATTGCCACATAGTAGAAAATTTCTAGAAACCCACTTAGAATGATCCTAACTGGGGAAATTATAAGGATCAACACAACTCGATATATCCTCCTGCCAATAATCAATGGAATAATTTTGGAAAAGGAACTTAGATCCCAAAAAATTGTTAAGAAAGACAGACAAAACATACTGAGCTGGGGCTATTATCCTAAAGGAATGTTTAATATACAAGAATCCTAGAAAATAAAAGTGAAAGAAAACCATGATTATAATAGCTCTCTATGGTGAAAGATATGGAAAGATAACTTATGGCCAAAAGTTTCACATTTCCTTTGTCTTGTCCGTCAAAGAATAATCCTGACATGGGATCATATACAAAAGAGAGGGATCCTGGGACGTTCATTTTGTATCATGTGTGGCCAATAGGGTGAGGATCTTAAACACATCCTTAATACATGTTCCTTTGTTGAGAAGCTCTGGCTAAATCTAGATAGACTTTTGGGACACATCAATAGGGACTATCACAGCTTCAAGAAAACAACTGAGATATGGAGAACAAATATATTTTCAAGCCCAGTTCTTAATATAGTTTGGGGGCTCTCCATTGGCTTACTTTTAAGGGAAACAAGGAGGGGAAACAACATAATAATCTTCAAGTATCTCTCCAGGCCCCAGGAGAGGATCTGGGAAGTTATAGTACAAAGCATACGTGAAATTATTTTGCTTGATCAATGTCATCCTAATGATTGGCAAGTTCCTCCCCATGAAATAAGAATCCTTCATCAGCTGAATCTAGCACCTCAAATGATCCCTCAATCATCTCGGAAACCTATGGTTTCTCCAGTATCTTCTCTGAATCAATATTCTCCTCCCCCAAAAGGTTTTCTAAAATTATACTTGATGTTTCTCTAAAGGAAATCCAGGAGAGGATGGATATGGAGGGGTAATGAGAGACTAGGAAAAATGAATAAAACACATATATATTGCAGAATGCGGATTTTCCCGCAATAATGAAGAATAATTTACTGCCTTGGAAATTTGTTTTATCTTATAGACACAATTAAAAAATTGAATCAATTATGTAATAGTTAGAAATAAGTTGCAATTGGAGAATGGCTCATTTATTGCAAAATTTTGCGAACATACTTAATGAATTTGATTATCTAATCCCCCCCCCCTTTATCATATGTGCAGGTAATCAAAACACTGATTTTTTTGGTAAATTGGGGTTGTCAAAACATCAACAGGGTTTTGGAATCTCAATGGTTGGTTAATGATAATATGAATGATACAAGAACTTTGGAACGAATCTTGGCTAAATATGCTCACAAGAGCCAACTCAACATCCAATATTAGGAATCGAAACCCTCAATCAGGGTGAGAGGTGATAGGGTGGAAAAAATAGGATCTACAAATCTGACTTTATCTTGAAAACTGGGCAGGGTTGGTGGGTATGAAGCTTCCCACATTCATTCTTTTCCACGTGTAAGGTGGTGAAAGGAAAGAATATATTCAGGTATCAACATTTAGACAAACATGAAAACTTGTTCAATGGCTTCTCCACTTGGTGTGTGGTAGGATTTTCAGAAAATCAATTGGGGAATTCAGGTCATCCCAGTCCGTGCTTCAACAACCAAAAGGTGGTGATCATGGCAACAATCGATCAATACCACCTTCATGGAAGAAATACTTGTGGGTATGTCTATGTAATTGACCCTTCATATCATACTCCCTCTGTAATTTACTCGCGACCGCTTCGTCTTTGGCTAACATTTATGGGTATAAAACCTTGATTGGGACTACAATTTTTATGCTTTTAGGACATGTAGAGGTTGGATCTACTACTAGATTGCTTGGAGCCTTGAGGCTTAAACCCAGAAACCCACTTACCTGTCTTAATTATGTGTCAAATTATGTCTTTATGAATCTCTAGAATTTCAAGTTCATTATTGAGTTTGTATAGGGTTTGGGTTTTCAGTCCAACTCCTCGAATAACCTACAGTTCTCATGGCATGACCTTTCCTAGAATGGTCTCGAGGGTTTACCCCTGTGCTTCTATTATTTATTTAATATCTAGGCTCCTATTTTTTTTTTGAATTTTGTGGTCGAGAGTCTTAATAAAAACATGGTGAAGTGAGAAGATACTTCTCTTTTGGCCCAGTCTAATGTTATTGTTTCAATTTCAAATTTTCTTTTAACTTCCACAAGGCCACACCTTCATACAGTCTAATGGCACCCCCTTAAAAGTCGCCTATCAATATTGTGGTCAGCTATAGGGAAGATCTTACTTAGGGGTGATTTTTTAGGGTCATCTTATCTTTGCATTTATTTGTCTCATAAGTATTAGTTTCATTATATGGCTCAGTGTTACGTGGATTAATTCCTCTTGAGGACAAGAGAGATCTCCCTAGTACTCCAGTGAGTAACTAGAAACATAGATCCATTTGGAAACCTTTTCCTCTAGATTAATTTCATTTCAGAATTATTATAATAAAGTAGAGAGGACATGCCCCTACCTTGAAATAGAAACGTTCAATGTAGTCTTTTGTCTCGTTTCTCCAAAGTGGTTTCTCTAATAAGTAGAACCTGCAATCAAAGACAAGACAAAGGATCAAAGCATCTACAATATATAATAATCAGGAAATGATAATCCAACTTAGTGATCAAGGAGTCTAATTATTGATGTTATTCCAATAAGCATAGAAAAAAATCAATGAGAAAAAAATATCCATATGTATTATCTTGAATAAAAAGAGTAATCTTACAATATGATGCCTTGATGTCGTACAAATTTCTCCTTAGGTCCTGAACAATAATTTCTCCTTCAGTTTGATAAGCCTTCCTCTCTAAATGCTAGTATGGAGTTATAGACACAAGGGTGTGATCATTCTCATGCCAAAAACAACTCACTAGTGTAGAAAGTATGCACTCTTATGAATTATCTTCAGCTTAGAAACTGTATAAATTAGTCTCTAATTGCATTGGTATCTACCCTTCAACCTGAAACTTGAGCTCAATTTATAGGGAAATGGAGGTAGTTTCAGTTCCATGAAGAGGGGGATGGATTCCTCTCATGAAGGGATTTGAGCTCCATGGACCAAGGGATAAGCTCCATGAGTGGAGGGATAAATATTGAATTGATCGTGACTCTAGAAGCTTCCAGTTGGGAGAATATTCAACCAACTAGGCTTCTAGAATTTACTTTTTTCTTTTATTTGCTTTTCACGGGGGTGCGCAGGTAATAGTGGCAAAAAGTGCAGGATTTGTTGCAGTTTATGGACCGAACAACATCGCATGCGCAGGGAGAATGTTAAGGTTCTTACAGAGCTTTTATCCAATTCCAAGACTTGATTCAGGAACATTAGTGTTTTTGACCTCTAAGGGAACATGATATAGGTGGTGATAGACCCATATGAACAATCAAATGTTCGAATTCTGAGGTTTTTCTGAAGAGTGAAGTGCTTTATCATTCTGAGGATTAGATTGGAGACACGGGTAGAAAACTTGTAAAAAAATTCAATGAAAACATATATATATATATATATATATATATATATATCATCACTGAGGTAGGTATTCCCATATTTAGATCAAAACTAACTAAATGTTCTGGTACAAATATGGTTTTAATATTACATCAAAAGTAGATAAAGTATGGGCACAGCCATCTGTCATGAGTAGTCTACTGTATCATGAATAATAAAACTCCTTACAGCTTGGATGGTGGAAACTAGATCCAGGGTCTTGATTTCCATTCCTCGATATAGTATGAATCTATCCATGTAATTGATTTTGTCAAAGTCGAACATGGTAGAAACCACTTGATTACTGGTCAATGATGTGAACTGTTAACAAGTGTGAGAGAAACCACCAATAATGACAATGGATCTCAAAGTAATCCTGTACAATCTATGAAATGTGAACGAATTATTTGTAGTCGAACAATCATAGAATTGTTCGATCAAAGGTCAATGATGCAACATGTCGTCGAAGGCGAGAAACCTACCATTAGGGCATGAAAATCCTAAGGTACTGATAGGATTCTAGATCAAATTTCTAGATGATGAGCTGACGTCGATAGAAAATGATTCGTCGTAGGAAATCCTATGACACAAAACCATTAGATCAAGTTTTGAAGAAATATTTTGCAAGGATTGACTCAGGGATGGTCAATGTGAATGGAGATAAATGTTTGCAATGAATGGTTTATTTGAACTATCTCTTGAACACATAATGACACTGTATATGGCTTGGCAACATATTTATACCTAGAAACCGGCTAAAGAATTTCAATGTCGTTTGATTAAATTTTAGAAAAATTAATTCCCAACCTAGGTACAAGTGTGACAAAGTTTCGCGTTCAAAAGTGGCATGCTGCTTTTTAAGCAAGGGTGACAATTGGATTCTTTTTCTCTCTTTTCCCCCCACCATTACTAGCAAGTACCTCTTTATTTTTTGCAAGCTTGAGGAGGATAACATTTTCTTGTTTTTCTAAGCTCTTCCTTCGGATAAGTCCATCTTAGTATTAAAATCAAACCCTAAGAAGGAGTGGTCTGGTCCTGTTGTAATCGATAGGTCCTTTACTGTTAAATTTTAACAAGTCCAGTATAGGAGAAACTTGTCATTTTTCAATTTTAGGGAGTCAGAAGAAAAAACATAAGTAAACTCCATAGTTGTTCTTTTTCATAAATTTAGTCTCTAAGGCCTGAAAAAGGATAAAATAATGCAGGAGAGAACTCTATTTACCATGATTAGTCAACTTATAACTTTTTTGTAATTAGTCCATTTTAGTTCAGAAAAGGAGTAAACTTATACTGAAGGGATGACTGTTCATTTACTTTAACGAGTTTGAATAGTAAAGTACTCGACGATCTTTTCATATTTCGAGAGTCTGAAAAGGGCTTAAAAGATGACTCCAGTGTTTCGCTTTTTCGTAATTTTATAAAGCCCGGAAAAGTGATAAAAGTATACTCAATGTCAAAAAAATTCTTTTCGCCAAAGATCATGTATCCTGCAAAAAAACTCAAAAGATTACAAATATCTCCTTCCAAAAAGTAAAAACATTTAAAAATAACCTTTTAAAAGTGAAAAATAAATAAACTGATAATATTTTATTCATTTAAAACTATAAAAAAGGATCAAAACAAGTCATTTTTACCTTTTGTTTTCAGAATAGTGCATAGAGAGCTTTTGGCCAAAAACTTCTAGAGCAGATATCAGGAGAACCGACCATTCATTTCTCAAATCATCAGAACCATGTAATCCACATCATCCTGAGCTACATTTTTATCCATTTAATTTTTTATTTTTAGCTTTTATTTCATTTTTTGGGAGAAATTTATGTTTTAAAATACGCCCTCGGGGGTGCGCGAGCAATCCATGTGATAATTGTGGACCCCGACGATTTTTTTAAAAGGAAAAATGTCAGGCTGTCACGGGTTCTACGTGGAGCACCTGCGGATGACCACATTTTCTGCACACATAACCTGCGCAGGCACCGTGAACATTTTAAAAACTAAAATTTCTCTTCAAAAATGGTTCAAGTTTTCTTCCAAATGGTTTTAACTGTTAAATTTGTTGATTTGCAGGTTGTTTAACCATGTGGGAGTGGCAAGAACGAGAATATGAGCTTATAGATAATAAAGCCATGGATGACAATGCAACCATGCGTGCATTGAAGAACTCTAGTTTGTACAAATTCTGGGCTATTCAAGGGATGAAGGCAGAAGTGTAGTTAATGACTTGGCTTGTGAATACGTGGGACGTTCAAGACCAATGCTTCATAATTGGTGCCCACCGTCTCAAGATTTAGACAATAGACATATACTTCCTTACCGGATTATCTCAGAGAGGGAGAAACATATCCTTATTCGGGACTAGATAGGGAGGTCTTCCCACTGGCTGCTACAAAGAACAATATTGTAGCAATAATGTAAAGTTGAAGGATGGTTGCATATATATCAAAACTATCTTGCAATTGGACTAAGTTGATCGAAACGTTCGGTCATCATAATATTTTGAAAATGACTCACGTGATCTGTGATAATAGCTTGAGGCACACTGAAATGAGAAATCACATGATTGAATATGAAAGTAGCTGCATTTTTTCCATCAGTTGCGAATGCAGGCATCGCCTTGGCCCATTTGGTAAAGTAACATACGGCGAGAATAATATACCCATGCCCCCCAACCGAGTGAGGGTTACATGTAATGAAATCAATTCCTCATTTCGCAAAAGGATTGACGGCAATGATTGGGTGAAGAGGAGTTGGAGGTGCACACATCTTTCGATAAAAAATTTGGCTGTTGTGGCATTCAGACCGTAGTGATACAATATTTGAATAAGGATGGCCAAAAACTAACCAGTGCGCAATCTATTTTGGGATGTGGCAAACCCATACATATGACCACCACATGCCCCAGAGTGGAAATCATTTAAAACTTGTTATACAACGTCGAAAAACAGAATCCACACCGCGACGATAAAGAGTGTCGCCAACAATATTGTATTGTTGGGATTGATATTGAATTCTCCATCGATCTGAACGTGAAAGATCTAGGTGAAAGGTTTGGGTTTGAAGATATATAATGATATCTCCATACCATGGATCTAAAGTAGTAATGAGAAACAGAGATTTATCGGTGATGGGATTCTTTACCACGGTTTTTGTCTCAGTATTGGGAAAGTCACACATAAGTTCAACAAAAAATAGTGATTTCTTTGAGTTGGATTTCTCAAATTCCAAATCAAATTATTGTAGGATGACAATACATTTGGATTATTTTCCCCCGAGTAATTGTTTTGTCGAGATATACATAATCAGGTTACAATTAGATATCACTATTGTTTTACGTAACAATATGTAGCGACGAAATCGTTGGACAGCTTGAACTGCTGCCAAGGCCAATTTCTACACATGCGAATATTTGATTTTAGTCAGGTTAAGATTCCAACTTAGGTAATAGATCACATGTTCATTGTGATATTCATCCTCCCGAACCAAGACCATTCCAATGGTGGAATCAGAGGCAGCTAAGTATAAAAAGTAATCCTAGTGGTAATTGGGTGGATGCAATAACGGTGCATGGGTCAACACATTTTTTAGTGCATAAAAATATTTGTCAGCAATCTCATCCAAAATAAAAGGAACACTTTGTTTCAACACCTAGGTAAAACCTTTTGTTAACTCAGCATAGTTCGGGATAAACCTACATAAGAATTTTTATTTCCCTTAAAAACTTTGGAGTTGGTGAAGAGTGGAAGGAGGAGGTAAATTGATGATGGCCTCAACCTTTGAAGGGTTGACACGAATGTCATCTTTCGAAACAATGAATCCAAGTAAACTTCCTGATTGTACACAAAAAACACATTTGTGCGGATTCAAACAAATTTTTCAATGCCTACATCTCATGAAGATAGCTCGTAAATGTGTAGGATGATCTTCTCTATGTAAATAATTAGCAGGTAAATCATCCAAATATGGTTGTACAATATGTTTGATATCATAAAAATCATAAGACATAGATCTTTGAAAATTTTCACGAGCATTTTTTAGTCCAAAAGGTAATTTGCAATAAGAAAATGTCCCCAAAGGACATATAAATGTTGTTTTTGGTTGATCGACAGGGAGTATGTTGATTTGATTATAGCCAGAAAAACCATCCATAAATGAGAATATTTCATTTCCGGCACAATCATTAATAATTTGGTCGATATAGGGTGTGTTGTGGACAATTTTGTCACCCCTAGAGACAGTCTAGAGTTGCCATAGACCAGTTCCTAGGACATCTTAATATAGCAAGGAGCTCATCATATAGCTTGGGTTGTCAATCCAAAAGCTCTCTTACTATCTCTTGTAAAACAAGGAAATAAGTTTTGAATGGGACCAAACTCTCTCAGAAGCTGGTACAAAGATAAGAATAGTGTAGGAACATCATGCAAAACTTCAATACAAAGGCATCAGACAGTTAAGAGACAGCTTACTGCAAAGAGGGCTAGTTCAGATAATATACCACAGAAATCAAATATCAGGAAGTGAGTGCAGTGAGGAAATAATAAGAGAATATTAGTTGACATTAGATTGATACCCAGATATACAACAAAACCATGCATGGGCTTGTCAATTCAAGAATCCATACACAATCCTGGCATTTTAAAAGCACCCTCCTAAAACAACTGATATAGCAGAAAACATGGAAGAGGCGATCATGGAACAGTATATCATGACTAGGCCTATTTAAAGCGCTTGACTAACCCCAGTATGGGCATCAACTAGGATGAATCCTTACTCAAGATTAGTGAGCCACTCGCATTCTAGAGCATGATACCAGAAGAAAAATAGCATGAAATGGGATATTGTATTAACACATAAGATAAAATTACATACTGTGAGATACCAAAGACCAGAATCCTCATTACAGTTATAACTCCTCCTCACTGAGACCCTACGGGCTCTGAACCTTCATACAGAAATATTAAAAAATGTATACAAAAGCCTTTTCACTGCACAGTTTGCTGATAGAAATCTGGAACCCCTCTAATGTCTTATTTCTGGGTTTTTATAGAAAAGATAGAGAACCCTCGAGAAGGAGGTAGATGGGGCACATTTAATGACTTAATTTGAACAAAATGGCGGAAACATTCACGCCCACACTGTGAATGACTAAATATAAATGACTGTACTTTACAATCTGCCTTTAGAAATAAATGTTGGGAGATGAAAATCTCCTTATAAACAAGACACAAATAATAAAATATACAAATACTATGTACTTGGCTGAAGGAGGAAAATCCGCAGCGATGAAACCTTGAGGTTGCTTGCAAGAATAAAAGAACTGGGAAGAAGATCTCTCCAGAGACATGGCATAAGAGAAAATCTTCATGAACCATCAGTACTTTCCTAAGAAGAAAATCAGCTGAAATATTATCTGTGGGGTATGATTTTTAATGTATTGTACCCTCGACTTGATCTTGAAAATCTCTGGTCCGATACCCTTGTCTTTTAACACCAGATACGGGCTCATAATCTTCAATGGGGTTGTTGAAATCTTTAATTCTCTGCTGATGTTCTTTGCAGGAACATTTATATCCACATACGCTAACTGGCATCTTTAAATTGTCCCTGGAGAGTTTGAAAGATTCTAAATCCAACTCCTGCGATGAATGTCTTATCATGGTGGCTTTCACGACCCTTCTTCATAATGACAGCTCCAATTGAATTGCTTTCTAAGATGCTCTATCGCTGCAACCAAAACTGTGAATTAAAACATCTCTCTGTATGTTGAAATCCTGCAAAATTTACCAACACATTAGAAACACCAGGTAGAGGTGGGATGGACGAGGAGGTGAAGATGGTGATGACGTCGCAGATATGGACAATCGACAAGAACACGCAGGGTGACGAAAGAAAAACAATGGAGGCTTTGGAACGTAAACTTTCTGCGTGAAACAGTTTTAAACGTGATGACTGAAAAACGATGAATACAAATAAAAACACACACATGTATATATACGGTGGGGAAAACACCATGGATGCGTGGGAGTATGACACGTGGACGATAGTACAAAAAATGTCAACAGAAAGGGTGATGTGGAGGTGTATGGTCAACAGGCGGGAGAGAACGCGTTTTAAACCGTCGGATTTCGAAACCAGATCAACGGCTCGAAGGCGCTGGGGCGACGTAACGGTGGGCCACAGGATACAACGGACACAGGTTAACGGGCGGGCAGCTTTGGAGGGTATCTGCCGTTGGATTGAGGTCGACAGATCCAACGGCGCGGATGAGTTCCGCTGCCCGGCCATTGTATAAACTTTAACGCGCGAAAAAGTGGTTTTTAGGGCCTGTACAAAAGACACGTGGTGCGTATTTAGTGGAATCACTGCCCCCATGGTGAATACCGCCGGCCTGTCCAAAGCTGTTCTGAATTAACCGCTGGTTTTCGGGCGTGGGGACCACTATCACTGCGTTGATTGCGGGCCGTAGATTTAACTGAGATCGAACAGTTGCAGGTGCGCCCGAAACATTTATCGTTAAGCCCCCTTTTCCTTTGGCATATGGATCTGTGCTCGGGCCATATGTGGATTAAAACGAAAGGGGATAAGGCTTCAATAAAATTTAAAACATGGGTTTTAACTTTGTACAATGTATTTTTGGGCAAAAAGGTGGTGACGAGCGTAACATGGAGGCTTTTGGCTACGAAAGATATTTTGAACAGATACAAAGGGAGCTGGTGGCCAAAATTTAAATGGAAGGGGTGAATATGCACAACATCGGCTCCATTTGGGGACGGCATGTTTGTCCTTGGACATGTCGAGAACCTGCAGGCCGCTAAACATCCCTGTATGTACATTCTTTTTGTCAATTTCTCTGCGTTTCTTCTGAAAATTTGCCAGCATCCTTTCTTTATAAAAATAAAAGCTGAAACAACCTATATACAATATAATACAACAGGCATTCCCAGCCTGGATCATAATTGAAAGTATGGTTTGAGGAATTGGCCATTCACGGGGGCGTCCAGCAGATCACCCTGTAGGTTTTCTAACATGAAAGTATTGTTCCCTCCTTGATTCACAATTTTGAATGGGCCAAACCACAATGGATCAAATTTGGCATGCTTGCCTTTCTCTTCTCTTCGAACGTCCCACCTAAGAACCAGGTCTCCAATCTGGAATTTCGTGTCTTTCGCATGCCGATCAAATATATTCTTCATTTTCTCCTGATATTCTATCAATCTCTGATTCACTTGGTTCCGTGTTTCCTCCAATTCTACCAGTTGATTAATCCTTCTAACCATGTCATCTGGTTCTTCGTGGCTTTCCTACATAAAACGTGCAACCGGTAACGCCAATTGCACAGGGAACACAACTGCTCGCCCATATACCAACTCATAGGGAGATTTCCGTGTTGCTCTCTTACTGGTTATCCTATTCGCCCATAGAGAAAATTTTAATTCAGAGTCCCAATTCTTGTGATTCTCATTGATTGTTTTCTTCAAGGCCCTCACTAGGGTTTTATTAGAAGACTCTACTAAGCCATTTCCCTGGGGATAGTAAGTTGTTGAATGAGTCAATATGATGTTATACTATTGGTAGAAATTTACAAATCTGGCAGACTTGAAAGCATGTGCATTATCAGTTACAATTCTAGCAGGACAGCCAAACCTAGATATGATATTTTCTTCCATAAACTTGATTATCACAGTATCTGTAGCATTTCTTGTAGGTATGGCTTCCACCCATTTTGTGAAATAATCTGTGGCTGTTAGTATCCATTTATATTGGCCACTTGATGGGGGATGTATTTCTCCTATAAAATCTAATCCCCATTTCTGAAATGGTTCATTTACATGAATAGGAATCAAGGGTAGAGCTGCTAATTTCTATCTTTCTGCAAATCTTTGGCACTTGTCACATGCCCTGACCCAAGCAAAAGCATCTGTAAATAGTTTTGGCCAGTAGAAACCAGCCTTTAAGACCTTGTGAGCTGTAGCCCTCCAGCTGTAATGTCCTCCACATATTCCCTCATGAAATTCTGTCATTATATTCTCCACTTCATTTTCTGTGAGGCATAACAGTAATATTCCTGAAGGGTCTCTCCAATATAGCTGTCCATTAGCAATTATATACTTTTGGGATTTCATTCTTATAGCTCTGTATTTTATCTTATCACAACTTGGAGGACAACTAAGTGTTAAAAGATATTCAACTATTTCTTTATACTAAGGACTAGTGAGATATTTCATGTGTACCTTTTGAGTGGTCATCTCTAGCCCTTGCTGTTCTTCTCCTTTCTCAGATTCTTCATTTGCTATCATGGATAGATTAATGCCCAAAGCTTGATGATTTGATTCGGATAACATTTTGGCAAGTCCCTGTCCTTTAATCAGCTTGGTAGGCCTTATGTCCAAATCATACTCCTGTATTTTTGCAATCCAGCTTCCTCTTTTACCTTCACTATCACCCTGAACAAGAATGTCTTTGATAGCTGTTGTGGGAACATATGCAGTAATGTGAGATTGCAAAACATAGGTTCTAAAAGCTTTAAGGGAATTTAATAGAGCATACGCCTGCTTCTCCAATATATTATATTTCAATTCAGCATCATGCAGTACTTGACTGAAGAAAGCTATAGGCTGCTCATATCCATCTTCATTTCTCTGCAACAACACTCCAACAATGGTATGGGGAGAAGCAAATGAAAATATCATAAATGGTTTTGTATAATCTGGCCCAGCTAGCACGGGAGCTTCAGAAAATGCCTGTTTTATTATGATGAATGCATCTCTAGACTCCTGGGACCACTTAACTTCATTCTCCTTTTTCAACATATCAGTTATATGCCTAACTATCTCAGCATAGTTAGGAATAAACCTTCTCAGAAAATTGATTCGGCCTAAAAACACCTGTACTTCCTTCTTATTCTTGGGTAAAGGAATACTGTTTATTACTTCAACTCTCTTAGGATCTATTTTCACACCATCTTTAGTTACAATGTGCCCTAAGAGTCTTCCCTCATCTAATGCAAATAAAGATTTTTGAGGATTGAGGGATAGGCCATACCTTCTACATTTTTCAAAAGTTCTTCTTAAATGCTCAATATGCTCATCATCATTCTTTGAAAACACTGTGATATCATCAAGATATACCACCAAAAACTTGTCTTGTTCTCCAACAAAGGCTATGTCCATTGCCCTCTGAAAAGTAGCTCCTGCATTAATTAACCCAAATGGCATTCTGGCATGCATAAAGGTTCCCCAAGGTGTAGTGAATGCAGTTTTCTTCTGATCTTCTGGAAGCACGACCACCTGATTATAGCCAGAAAAACCATCCATCATAGACATTCTGGAGGCTCCCACCACTTTCTGCAGGATGTAATCCATCTTAGGCAGTGGATAATTATCCTTTAGAGATGCTTTGTTTAAATTCCTGAAATCCACACACAACCTTATTTCTCCGTTCTTTTTCCGAACAGGAACAAGGTTTTCTAACCATTCTGAGTATCTCAATGGCACAATTATTTTGGCCTTTAGTAGCTTCTTGATTTCTTTTTCAATAGAGGGAAGCAGCAGAGGATTTATCTGTCTGAGCTTCTACTTATAAGGCTTTGCATCTTCCCTCAAAGGAATTTTATGCTGCATTATATTAACATCAAAAGTTTTTAGGTCCTGAAAGGACCAAGCAAATACATCTTTATAGGATTGAAACAACTTCAAATATTTTTCTTTATATTCTTCTGAGACCCTTTTAGATAACTTTACAATTTTGGGATCGGCATAAGTACCCAGATTTAAATCTCCTACTTGATCTTCTTCTGTCACCTTGCTTGGCTGCAACGGAATGTCATCTTTGTTAAATAATCTTTCTAGAGGCACCAGCCCTCTAGGTATAACATTTCCTTTCAGCTGCAACACTCTATTACCTGCTATTTTCTCTTCCCATATGTTTTCTACAATATTCTCGGCTTCTTCCTCCTCATTGTCATCAATCTCCATATTGGAGAATTCTCCCACTGTCTCCATGAATCTCTTCATCTGTTCATCATCTTCAAATACCTGCCAGTGCTTTATATTATCTGGAATAGATGGTCTATAACGTACCTCCACTTCATATCTTAAAAGGGGATTCTGAGGAGGACGGAATGTACTGGCAGCTACAGCAAGAGAGTCTGCTATTCTGTTTTTCTCCCGGGGCATGAACTGTATGTTAAATGCTAAGAAGAAATTCTCTACCATGTCCCACACTTCGTTTCTATAAGCTCTCAGCCGTGGATGCTTAGTTTGGCATTGATTTCTGATCTGCCTTACCACCAGCTCAGAGTCTCCCATGACTTTTAGACTTTGGATGCCCATGTTTCTAGCTGTCTGCAGTCCCAATAAAAGTGCTTCATATTCAGCTACATTATTGGTAGCCTAATATTCCAATTTAAAGGACAGTGGCACCCATTTTCCTGTAGGAGAGATCAATAACACCCCAGCTCCATTGCCTTCCCTTGAATTTGCCCCATCAAAATGCAAAGTCCAAATTTCTGATTCCTGGTCCTCTTTAGGCCACTCAGCTTGGATTTGACCAAAAAGGGGCTCATGGGCATAATTTTGATTTTCTTCTAACATTAAACATGAGAAGTCTCCCTCTTTGTTATACACTGGTGAATTCTCTTAGCAATCAGCCTTAGTTACCATCTTAACAAATCTAGTCTCCCTGTATAACCTCCTTTCCTGGCCTCCAAATACTAGGACAGTAGCATATGTTAAATCCAATTTGATTGACCCACCAATTTTTGTACCCCAGGACCTTGACAGCAGCATGCCAAAGCGGGCTGGGATATCAGCAACCACAATGTCCATGACCACACTCTTTGCTGGAATTTGGGCCAGATTGACCACTAAATATTTAATCATTCCCAAGCATTTAACTCTTTTAGAATCAAATGAATATAGGTCCTTGTATGGTCTAGTAATTTGTAGTTCTAGTTGTTCCATGACAGATAGAGGCATAAGATTATGGGAAGCCCCAGAATCTAACATACAATTGTGTAACAGCAGGTCATGAATAACTAGAGACACGTAAAAAGGAGGAGTAGAAGGGTCTATCTCCTCGACATGTGGGCCAAAGACTACCATGGGTCTTTCTTCTTGAAGGTTTAAACTATCGGGCGTGATTGGTATTTTAGGAGGGAGTATGAAAGAAGTGACTTGAGACTGATATACATGCTGTCTTAACAGTTCAGTCAGGGGGACAGGAATCTTATTTTTTTCAAGTTCTTTTTGCAGATTAAAAGCAGATGAGGGATTTTCTATCACAAATTTTTTAAATTCTTTATTTTCAGCTGAAGATTTAACTTCTTTTGACACAGGTTCAGCATTAAGAGGATTGACTATTTTTGAAGAAGAAGGAATTTGATCATTAGGCTGCAAGGGAGAATTTTGAGGACTCTTACCTTTTTCTATGTTTCTCTTTGTTGCTGACCCCTTCTGAGCAGGTGCTTCCTTCTGAGGTGGCTCCTCTTCTTGATCTTGATTTCTGGTCCTCTTCCTTGAAGATCTGAGATCATATTTTACATTGAATTGTGCTTGCATGAAATCAACAAATTGCTTACAATAATGATCAATCTCTGCTTCTTCTTCTTCGTCTTGCGATGGGCATTCTATATCATCATTATTTGAAAAAGCCAGATTTGAATCTTCTAACTGATAAGTGGCTTCTTCAGTGGAGTCATCTGCTATACCTTCCAAATACAATGGATGTGGTACCTGATCTGGTTGCTCCTTTGCTTCTCTCGGCAATATCTGCAATGGTGGTCTTCTATACTGGGGATTATATCCTCTGTTTGGAGCATTATAGAAATTCTTGGGAGCTGCATTTTTAGCTTCCAGTTCAAGCTTGACCATATTCTTTATCATTTTTCTTATTTCATCCATTTTTTCTGACTCTTTATCTTGATTAGAGGTGGAAACCTCTTCTCTGCCTCTCCTCCTAGTATCTTGTTCAATTTTTCCCTTTAATTTCCCAGTGGAGGCAAAGTTTGCTTCCAACTCTAGAGCATCTGACTGAGCATCATCTAAAGTAGCAGGTTTTATTTCTCTCAATGAGAATCCAAAATCAAAGTCAAAGGCTGCTATAAAAATTATCTTGGCAGCAGCTTCATGGGGCTTCATTTTAGGAGGCAGGCTCAAATATAACTTGTTGAATCTTTTAATAAACTCTGATACTCCTACATTCTACTTCTTCTTCAAAGTATTAAATTCAGTAAGACACTGACCATGATCTTTCTTTTCTCCCCACTTCCTGAGGAAAGTATTCTCCATAACATCCCAGGTAGTCACTGAACGATTTCCCAATGTCTTGAACCATTTTCTGGCTTCACCCTCCAAAGATTGCACAAATAATCTTAAGACCACATCCAGATGTTCAACATTTAAATTTTCGGCAAAAGAACAGAAAGTCTCAAGATGTTTCTGGGCATCAATTTCATTTTCTCCATTAAATCTAGGCAGAATCTTCAAGTAATCTTGTGGCATATCATTTAGTACTTGGGGTAAGGCTAGTGGAGCATATTTGTTCAATAGAAAAGCAGGAACATTAGCCATTGGAGGAGGTGGGGGTTGTGCAACAGTCTGAGATATAAATGAAGGAAGATGAGTAGGAGGAAGTGGAGTATGGATAACAATGGGAATATATTGTATGGAAGCCTGAGGCGTAGTTGGGAATAGTTCACGGTTAACAGCAGCTACTTCTGTGACTTCTTTAATTTCTTCGGCCTCAGGAGTAGGATGAGAATCTTCTTCAATCCAGGCACTTCCTCTACGTGGAGTTTCTGAGTAAAACTCGGGATTTTCTGTTCTGATTTCTTGAGAAGAAGAGGGCGGATAATCTTCAACAGAATATTGAGGGTTTTCAGCATGAACTGACTTCCTCTCCTTCCAAACTCTTTTATGGATGATCTTCTCTGGGTCAGACACGTAAGGTGTCTTCGACTGAGATGTATCTGACCTCAAATGTGGCTTACGAGGAGCTAGGACTACTAATAGATTTATCAAATAAAAGCAGTGGAGTCGCCAAGGTGAGAGATACGAAACTCTTCAACTCTCTGTGCTCACCTGATTAGAGAGTGAAAACAGTTTTTCGAGGCCCAGGGAAACTGATATTCTTGAATTCGTTCCCCGACAACGGTGCCAGAAAGATGTTGTGGACAATTTTGTCACCCCTAGAGACAGTCTAGAGTTGCCATAGACCAGTGCCTAGGACATCTTAATATAGCAAGGAGCTCATCACATAGCTTGGGTTGTCAATCCAAAAGCTCTCTTAATATCTCTTGTAAAACAAGGAAATAAGTTTTGAATGGGACCAAACTCTCTCAGAAGCTGGTACAAAGATAAGAATAGTGTAGGAACATCATGCAAAACTTCAATACAAAGGCATCAGACAGTTAAGAGACAGCTTACTGCAAAGAGGGCCAGTTCAGATAATATACCACAGAAATCAAATATCAGGAAGTGAGTGCAGTGAGGAAATAATCACTACAAGAAAAAAGCACATTGGTGAGGGGCGAAAATGGTCACCATAAGCTCATTGGTGAGGGTCAAAAGAGCCTTCGTCACCAAAAATTGAACGTCACCAAAGGTGGCGTCGCCGAAAGTATAGGTGTTGTGGTGACATTCAAGGTCCGTCACCAATAATGATTTATAGTGACGAATAGTGACTGTCACCATTTCATATGAGCAATGGTGATGGACAATAGCCTCCGTCACCAAAAAAATGAACGTCACCAAAGG